>JAYMTK010002466.1:0-13846 GCA_036897405.1 Pelargonium myrrhifolium | reverse complement strand
GGCTTGTATGGTTTATTGTCATACTGGAGTGATGTACCTATATATCAATTGAAATATATTAGTGTGCTTTTGCACACTTGACTAAAAAAAAAAACAATGTTGAAATAATTTAATTAAAATTTAATCCCATCTCTTACACTCCAAAGCATAGCAATAGAGTTGTTGTTGTTGCACGTTCTAAATAAAAAATGGACAAGATCACGTGAGTGGGGAACCAGACCACACAATCCATTGGGTCAATACATGGCTGTGCTTTCTAACTTGTACTAATAATTGATCAAGAAATTACCTTCTTTTTTTATAGGATCAACCTATAAATTTAGAGTTGGCAACGGGTCGGGTTTGGTAATTCGGCTTTCATTTGTGCCGAGTTTCGTCTCATGTCTCCGTGCGTATATATTTCTCCACCTACCTTGTTTGGATACAAGAATTTTTTTTATTGAAGTGAGTGAAATAAGTCTCGTATCAGATAAAAAAGTAGAAAAACTAACATATAATGTAAGTGAAACTTTACTAACAAGATTGACATTTTAGTAGTAGAAGCCCAAGTCATTATATGCAACATGTTATTGGAATTTAACATGGTAACATATATGATTTTAATTCAAACCTAGGCCCAAAAGTAATCCGTTTATATTGCATCCTCTTGGGTTCTCCAGCTCGTTTGCAGATGAATATGCATGCAACAGCTACATGTGTAAGATAAATACATACACATGAGGGGGAGTGCCAATTTAAAAAGCCCCTAACTGTGCTCTTGCTAAGCTCGGCAATAAAAGAAAAATTGTGAGGCTCTCACGTGAGGTGGAGTATTGAAGTAGGTGAAATAAGTCTCACATTGAATAAAATAAAGTTGAAAGACTAAAATATAATGATACAAGTGAAATTCTACTAATAAAGTTGACATTTTAGTAGTTGAAACCCAAACAATTATGTGTAGCCAATTATTAAATCACCCTTGTTTTATGTATGGTTGCGTTTTTTGTTTACTTTATATTATGTAATTGAACCGTTCTATCCGTTTGAGTCGCTATTGAATCGTCCTAAATCCAAATTAATATTTGGTCTATCTTTTTTGGGCTAGAATATCCCTAAAATTATATTTTCATGTTCTTTTTACTACGTACTTTACTTTTATTTGAAGCACCGTTCACATTGTAAAGCACTCTCTAGCCTAATTCAACCCCTCGAGACTTATTCATGACGTTTTTAAGACCTAATTCCACCTCTTCGGGAGTCAATCCAGATAACACAGTTAACGTCGTCCATCCAAACCCCCTTCGAAACTCTTATAAACAAAATTGCATATTTTGACTTCAGCTGCATATGACCTCTCCTAAGCCATTAACACTCCCAAAATGAGGAGTTAGATCATTAATAAATAAAACTCACGGAGAATCTTATTTATATTCTTAATTCTGATTCTTAAATACACTATTCCTAAATCACAAATTCGATTGTTCTATAATTGATACGTGACACCATATCTTAAAAAGTATAGTACCAATGACATCATTACATAACTAATAATAAAGAGTAACTTTCATTTTCCGAGCCCGAGTTGTTTTCAAGGATATAGAATTCGTTACAAATAATGCTTCCTCTATATAGTTTTGGAAAATGGGACAAAAACGAATCAATTGTACTTAACATTTATGGATTCAATATAATAACATTTATGGATTCAATATAAATATACATACATGTGACGCACTGAATTATTTGAATGTAACTGCACATCCAATTTCTGAGATACACTAAAGTCTACATATTTCAGTGGGTTTTGTTTTGTCCTCTGTATTTATACATTTCTATTTGTTGTTACCTAATATTTCGGTCCTTTCTAGGTTGAAAAAAAAAAAAAAATCAGGATGTGCCGGTTCTGGAGACACGTGGACCTCTGTCGGTGCACATTTTTATTATACGTTCTTTATTAATTTTTGTTGAATTGGAAGGGTTTGTTCCATAATTAAAAATTAGTATTGATGTGATGCGATTGAAAGAGGCAATCTGATTCGAATTGAAACATGTTAAATTTGATCGAATTTCGGTTGTTTGTATGTTCAAATACAACTTCTCAGCTTTGCAAGTGGATCGAAGATAGATAAATAGAAGTTCTTTCTTATTTTTATAATTTTGCGGGTGGACCAAAGAGAAGATATAGAAACTCATTCTTCAAGTGGACCGGTAGGAGAAGATAGAGAAGCTCATTCTCGTTACAGCTTTACGGGTAAGCCAAAAAAATATAGATAGAAGTCCATTCTTGAGTGGGCTTGAAGGACAAGAGAATATAGTTATATAGAAGGTCCAAAGAAAGGAGACAAACAAATAATAAATTTGAGATTTATACACTTTTGTGGGTGTTGGGATTCGAACTTGTGACCTAAGAGTGACACTGGTATCTGATACCATGTTAGAGAATCAGCTCAACTAAAAGCTCAACCTGATAGTTGAAGGTATCTTTATTCTTTTAAAGTCAATTATCAACATATTTTTATTATACTTTTAAAATTCGTACCATAATAATAGAGAAAAATGGTATTGTTACATGCTGATGTAAGTGGTAGTAGAGATTAGAGAGATAATAAGTATCGCAGAGAGTTTAGAAAGAGAAATAGTAGTAGAGAAGAAATTAGATCGTAAGCTTGCGGGCTTGAAATGAGCTGAAAATTAGTTGGTGCACTAGAAATCTGTCTACAATTAAAACTCATAACTTTTAGACATGACCTAATCATTTTGGATCATTTTGAGCAATTTTACAAATATAGTTCACCAGTTATGATGTTTTGTAATTTCACTTTTATTTTACGGGTAGTTCCTATTGGGTTAATGTTTGGGTGGAGTGTATATACCAACTCTTGTTTGGTTTGTTTAGAATTTTGATTATTGGTTATCAGAAAAACATACTTTTTCCGTATCTTTTGTATTATCGATAGTCCGGTTATTTTACCTTCATACAGTTGTACATTACATGCATGTGCATGGCGAATGAGTAACTACTAACTTAAACATTTTATCAAGCACTTATTCACGATTTTCAATACCTCTTCATAAAATTTGGTTACTATTGACTTTAGCATATTCTATGATACTTTTAGTCTAAATTTGAAGTTAAGAATTGATGTTTGACCATGAATATTATTAAATTTTGTTTATGTTAATTGCATAAAATAATCTGTTTTGGCTTATATGAGGGAACCAAATTTACAAGTAAAAAAGGTATGTATTTTTTTTTTTTTGATAAGAAAAAAGGTATGTATTTAAATACCCATCGAAGTGGTTGTATGTGATATAATTCACAAATATTCCTTTGAATTCATTAACAACGACATACCAATATTTTTATATATTAGTGTCGATCAACATATATTTTGATAGCATCATATAATTCTCTGCATCAAAGAAGAATATGACCAATTCAGCTTCGTTTTTTATTCAATACTCGAATTGTTTAAATATGGTGCACAATTTGTATACATATTGTTAAGATCTTTGTCAATTTTGATCCATACATGTGGACCCATTTGGATATTTTTACAACAATTTATGATCATATTGCTTTCGGTGGAGAGAATCAGAGAGAATATTGGAATTTTTCATTAGCGGTTGGTTGGTCTTCAAATTTTATTAATTTCACAAAGTTTTGTTTTGTTTTGTTTTCAACAACAAATTGATGTGAAATCGACCAATATGCATTGTATATGATTAGTTGCAGGCTTCAGATGCCAAACACTAAAATTTAAGCTAATCATTGATCATATTATTTTCAGATTTAGTGCTAATTATGTTCGACCTTTTCACAGGTTGATTGTTTGTTCCTGCAAGCAGAAGTAGGTAACCAGAAACAATAATTCTCAGTTGAAAAAGAAGGTGAAGTGAAGTTATAAATGGAACTACTTATTTAGAGGTTGAAAATATTCTTAGGGTAAAAGGGAAATGAAAAATTCATGTGCATGAACTTTGTTTGTATGTACCAACGAATGTCTGCATCTTAAATGATAAATTTTATGGGTCTAACGAATTATGTTCTTTTAAAATGTGTTTTTGTTTTGGGTCATAAACGTTTGAAACTATTATTCGAAAAATTTGTCGTAACAACCTATAGATGCTTGTAAGTGACCAGAAACATATGTGATGCTATTCAAAAACCAGAAGTTGACCTGACAAATGACGTGTGGTGCTCGAGTGGCACATCAACACCTAAGAAAATCAAATATGGAGCGTTTAAAGCTTTTCCGCCGGGGACGGTGCACCTGAAAGACTAGGACTCAAGCGCTCAAATGGACCTTAAAGCGGATCTCACATCACAAATAATCAACATACGACAAAACGTGACAAGCTTGATTTGTAAGTATGAATACTTTAAGTTCTCTTTGGTAAGAGGAGGGAATGCACAATTTATTTAAAAACATTTTTTCCCCACTTTATCTCTCTAGCTAGAACTCTCTATATATAGAGTCATCTCTAGTAAAATGTGGTTTAGAGCCCCCCATAGAAGAATTTTACTCTCACGCACAAGTCATATTTTCGGGCACACTTGAATCACCCACTATCAGTGTGCCACCCTTATGCATGCTCTAGGATTTTGGAGAGTAAGGTCTCATGCGATATCAATAACTAATGAAAAACTGAAATTGCTCATCAAAACTATTCATTTTTTTTAAATGTAACTTGATAGAAGATACTCCTTTCATTTTAAATGAGTATCCTCCATTCTACTGTAAAATTATTAAAAAGAATTTAGTAACTGTAATATAATACTTCCGTTTCAAAATAAGTGTCGTTTTAGAGATTTTCACACATATTAAGAAAATATGCTAAATGACTTTATTGCCCTTAAATAAATACATAAAAATCATCATTACTTTTGAAATTATCCTTAAAAACTTTTCATCTTTCATAAGAGACAGAGAAAATAAAATCATGACTAAAGGGTAATATGGAAAGTTCATGTGTATAAGTATGTTAAAAGTAGAAAGTGACACTTATTTTGAAACAAAAATCAAACTCTAAAACGACACTTATTTTAGAACGGAGGTAGTACTACTATTACGTTTAAATTCTCATAAATTAACAAACTCAATGGATAATCATTATTTTATTATAGAAATGTGATATTAATAATTTATGTTATTCCTGATTTTCTAAAAATAAAAGAAGACTTAGACCGTCATTTTGAAATAAAAATATAAGATAAACATAAACTCCTTTTGGGATGGAACTAGTAAAAATTGAAGTTCTCAAAGCACAGAACCCAGAAAGTGATCAAAAATAGTAGTAGTATGTATGTGGAACAAGAAACAGGAAACTGAAAAAGGTTCTGGGCCGCATGATGAGCAACTTCAACTTTGGATTTGATCACACTGTAGTCTGTAGAGATAATATTGAAATTGAGAATCATCATGACAACGAGAGAGAAAAAATTAAAAAAAAGGAAGTAAAAAGGCAGAGAAGTCGAATCCCGATGTGTATGTATGTAGTAGTAAATGAATATGGCAAAGAAAGCATAGATAGATACGTGATTGCATCATCACTGCAACATGTGCTTCAACCATCATTATACCACTTTTTCCTCTCTTTTTCTTTACTTTTCTTTTTTTGTTCAATGCGCTCCACCATTTATATTTTGCACTTTCAGGTTTAAATTAAGGGATAATTACACTTGCCGTACTTTACATGTTTCATAAACTTTTTTAAATTTCTGGCTACCTTATATTATGATATTTTTTGACGGAGCATCTTTGTTATAAAATATTTCATTTTTAACGTAATATTTTATTTTTGATCATGTATTATGCATATGACTAAAAATCAATTCAAATCAAATCCAAATTCAATAAAAATCAACAAACTCGCGCTCGAGTTTTGTTGATTTTAGGTCATGTGCATGACACATGATCAAAAATGAAATATTCTATTAAAAATGGAATATTTTGTGACATATAGGCCCCTCCGTCAAAAAATAGCATGGTACATGGTAGTCAAAAATTACAAAAAAAATTAGAGTATACATGTGCAAAACGCGTAAAGTACATGACAGTTATGTGTAATTACCTCTTAAAACAAGATACAATTCTTCAATCTCATTATGCAAACTCTTAAGGATGATTATTATTTTGTTTTACAGACGATAAAACTATTTTTGTGTATAAATATGAATTTTTGGTAAATATTATACAAATATTTTCATTTTCTTGAATCTTGTTTACGTCAGTATTTTTTATGGGCAAAATTACTTATATTGATAGTTTATTAGAAGAAAAAGCACACACCATAGAAAGATAACCAAAAAATGTAAATGAGATATTATTGAAATAGTTGTTGACAACCACTACACCAATTATTGCTTTTGGTGACGGCCAGAAAAAAAACTATCATCAAAAGTTTCATCCAACACCACTCTGAACTTCACAAAAGTTAGACTCACTACTTGTTTGACATAGAAAAAAGCCCAAAAGGTGAGAAATGGGTTGTTGCCCCAATATTGATGCTTTTGGTGACAGACTTTGGTGACAATCGTTACTAACTTTCTCTGACAAAATATGAGTTTAAGCGACGAAATAAGCTGTCGCGGAAAATAAAATTTCTTGTAGTGAACGTTGATAGCATGGTATGAGCATCATGCACATCATTATCCAAGAGACAACGATTTTGGGCCTATCATATGTGCCAAAGAGTGAAGTGACAAATCACGTTCAAATGTTTGGTTGGTCAATCTGGCAACAAAGATCTCCATTGTGTAATTAAGTATGAGACAGATACATTGTCGAAATTTTTAAGAGTCTTTACAGCTTGATGTAATGTCCTAATGTTAAGTGGAATGAGACGTTTTGGTTGTGTTTCGGAGAGACATGGAGTTTTAGAGGCAACTTGAAGAGACATGAACCTTTAAGGAGATCCAAAAAGGTAGTGACATTGGTTTTTTCTGGAGATTAAGTGTTGTGGTCTTAAGAACATTGGAGCTCATTGTGGGGGCTGAGAGTTAAACTCCCTCAAGAGTGGAGAAATTTCTCTTAGGAGCTATTAATTCTTCATCATTGTCTTGTACGTTGAGCCCGCAACATTACATCCTAAACGAAAATGACGCTCAAGTCAAATGAAATTCGTTTGATAGGGAAGTCGCGACACTAGAACTCATGTTGACGACATGGGTCTTTGAGGTTGCGGCATTATTAACCTGTCTTATAAATTGAACATTAAACAATAAAAATTCATATAAAAATAACACAAACCTTAGGTCGTCGCCCCTCCTCACTTATGCTTAAGGCCAGGCTGGATAATAGGCCTTATAACTTGTACACTCTGCTCTAAAAATTCATAAAAGAGTATGATATCATATTTTCCCAAGATAAATTGAAATGTTTTTGCATTTTCCATCACTTTGTTTACAAATACCATGGTCAAATTTATCAGTCTCTCGCAAAAACCACGTCATTTTTGCGCCAATTGTCAGAAAATACATAAGCATACGAATATCAGCAAAAATCAAATACGAGAAAACGAAACAAAAATAATTATTAAAAAAAAAAAACAGTAAACAGGTTAACGGATAAAAACACCACAAAACCCTATTTATCAAAATCCTTAAATCTCAGAATCTAATCAAAACCTCAACTCCCAATCGGACGGTCCAATGAGATAACCTCCGTACTGGGGGGGCCCACACAACCCCCATAAGACTTCTTAACAGGAACAGATCAATGGGACCAGAATAAATGATGTCTCGGAAGTGGACCCCATCTCCGTTCCTCCTTGCGGCCTTTATGATGCGATCACCTGATAGCTCGCGCTCTTCCTAGCCGTCCGATGAAAATGATTGATTGATTCTCTCTCTCTCTCTCTCTTCCCTTCTTTGACTGCAATTAACTACTGAGCTGAGCAGAAAAAAAAAATCACACTCTCTCTTCCAAACAGAGCTCAGCTCACTGTGCGTTTCGCATCTTTTAGCTCATTATTCTCTCCGGCTTTGGAGTTTGGGGAAGAAAAAGGCAACACATTGGGATTACGAGAACCAGAACGCGCTTCTCTCTCTCTCCCCCTGCCTTCTGCGACGCCGTTTTTGCTTCTGAGATCGATCTCGTTCTCGGATCCCGAGTTAACTCGCTCGCCAATGGCCCACCGACACGCCCTGCTCCGTCTTCGAGCTCGCCGAGTTTTCGTGAATGCCGATTGTTGCTGCTGCATTTCCTGTATTTGAACCTGGTGCGTGCTCTCAGCTCTCTGCTCCATTTTTGTTCAGTGAGAGAAAGTTTCTGAGTACGAGTTTTCTCTGGTTTCTGGGATTTTACTGGTCCATGATTTTGGTTTTGCGTTTGTTTTCAAATTTTTATTATGAATTCGTGTGTTTTTTTGTGTGAAAGAGATGATGGAAATCTGGTTAGTTTACTTGATTTGAAGCAATTAGAAATATGTTTGGTTCTGGGGGAAATTAGGAAAGAGGTAAACTATTTTTTTTTTCTTTTTCCGGGAAAAAAACGAGGCCTTACTGTTTAAATTTTGGAATTTGAGTGTGCTCGGAGAAAATTTCCAAGTACGCGTTTTATGGAATTTTATGGTCCGTGATTTTGTTTTTGTGGTTGTTTTCAAATTCTTATTATGAATTTTTTGTTTGTTTTTGGTCAGTTTGCTTGATTTGAAGCAATTGGGACAGTGTTTGGTTCTGGGGAAAATTAGGAAAGGAAAATGACCTTTTACTTTTTTCATTTTCCGGGGAAAAAGCGAGGCCTTACCGTTGAAATTTTGGATTTTGAGTGTGTTCAGGTTTTGAATTGCTCGGATCTTTGTAGGCATCGACGAAGACATTTTTTTTACTCTGGCCTTATCTTTTATTAACATGGGTTTCATGATGAACCACCCAATTTTTTGGCTCAGCATGGCTCCTCCACCATATTTTCTTGTCTATGTCATATAACCAGTTGTTTTATACTGTCCTGTTCCGGAGATATGGGTTCGCAAGTGGCAAATATTTCAACTTTATTTCAAACCACTCATGTGGGTATGTTAGTTTTTTTCACTTTTCAGTATCATTGTGCTTGTGGATTGTAATTCACGAGGGTTTTCAATAGCTTGTGTCAATAAATTGAGTGGGGTCAATGTGCTTCCTGAGTCCTTTCCGGATCGTAAGCGAAAGGTTCAGTTAGATTTCAAGAGTCGTGAGTCGTGACATTATCTTGTGCTCGAGTCGAGTCTCTTGCACATTCATCCTTGTAAATTTTCATTAAGCTACAATGACGGCAAATATTTCATCTTTATTTCAAACCACTCATTGGTATGTTAGTTTTCACTTTTCAGTATCATTGTGCTTGTGGATTGTAATTCATGAGGGTTTACAATAGCTTGTGCAATCAATTGTGTGGGGTCAATGCTCTTCCTTAGTGCTTTCTGAATCGGAAGCGAAGGGTGCAGTTTAATTCTGAGAATCGTGACATTATCTTATGCTTGAGTCTCTTGTATATTCGTCCTTGTAAATTGACATTAAGCTACAGTGTGACCGGTAGATATGAATGTGATTTTGGAAGAGTACCCGTTTATTGACTATATTGTTCTCCTCGAGAAGCTGACGATTCGATAACTACTTCATAATCTTGGATTGTTTGAGAAGCAGTAATTGAGTGCTCAGAGGTGAGCATTGTTAATCGATAACATTCTTCAAGGTACACCTCCTGAGCCTAATTTTATGCTCTTCTCAAGACACTGCACCAGCGAGCACAGAAAAACCTTTGGATTATCCCTCGACAATAGAAGCTTCCATGTTCCTGTTCAAAGTTTTATCACCTATTTGATTATTGGAAACTAAAGGCTTATATTTTCGTCTGTTGCATTTTAAGGTTTGCCTATTCTAATGTTAGATGCTAAGGTTTGCCTATTTTCGCCTGTTGCATTTTAAGGTTTACCTATTTGTTTTAACGTCTTATTACTAGTAATATAAGTATGGCAGTTGTTATGTCATGTTCTAGCTGTCCTTGTAGTTAAGTTTGCAAAACCACTTTGATTATAGTGAATGCGTAGAATGCAGTCGCTGTGGCGTACAATATCTTTGTTTAATGAGAAAAGTTATGACAGCTTCACTTCTAATGACAGTTATTGCTTGCTTGATGTATAAGGGAGTCTGATTACTTAATTACTCTGCATATCTTTGTTTGGTTTGGTCTATCAACAAAAGGGAAATTCCATCTGTCAATTAGTAACTTCATTACAAAGGAAAACTTTACTTATTATCTGTATATTTTGTTTATTGAACACTATTTTGTATGCTTAAAATTTCATTTCTATCAAGTTTGACGTGTCATGTGCGATCATTTATAATTTTGGCTTTAATCTTGCAGAGAGGCATTGCTGACGAAGAAAGATCTAGACTTTCCTCCCTGCAAGCTACTGCTGAAATACGCCTGGTTTCCTCTAACCTATTCAGTCTATGGAATACCATCTAGATCTCAAAAAGAAATCCAGGGATCAACAATCCTTGGGAATTCTTGAGAACACCATACGAACCCAAGCAAGCCAGAGTCTAAAGCTGCATGAGAAGTTGAAAACAGAAAAGCCCGGTTTGTCATATGCGGATCTCCATAATGTAATTATAAATAATGTAAGAGATGTTCCTCCTCAATCTTCAGGTAACCAGCAAAAGCAACAGATTTATAGAAAGGCCACTAAAGAAGAAGAGCTTGTTAAGTACATGTCAAGTGTGCCGAGTTATCTGGAGAGGGGAGAAAAGCCCCAAGAGAAAGTTTTAAATGTTGGGGTCCTTGACTGGGGGCTTCTTGAAAAATGGCAGTACAGTCAAAAGCAGATTCCAAGCAGAAGTAGCAGGTGTTCACCGTCAAGTAGTAATACATCCTCGTATTTCTCGACAGATGTTTCGTCTATCCATTCTAGCAGAGGACCTAGTTGCTCTCCTTCCCATGAACGAACGCGGCGTCCTTCATTGCAATATCATCTGATGGCATCTCCTCTAGAAGGTCATTCTTCTGCTGCTAGATCCTATGGGGAAAGTGTTGGAAAGTTCCAAGATCTCAACGCTGCCCAAAGTAACTCTGCGAATGGGAAGCTCAAGTTCATCCGCACAGATCAGCCGTTTAGCAAAAACCATGAGGTTAAGCTGGGACAACACAAGAATAAAGTGTCGGACCCAAATATCAGTAGAGAAAGTAGAGCCATGCCAAAGAAGATAAATTATGAGGTGGTATCATCATCCACAACGGAAAAAATGAAGACTCAAGATGGTGAATTTGGAAGGAGAGCAGAGAAGTTGCAAGAGAAGAAACCAAATATTGTTGGTCAAGTTGTCCCTGAAAGGCAAAAGACAGTGGTTCTCCTGACGTCAAGAGATCTTCGACTCAACAATCCATCTGGAGAATCTCAAGTTTCTGGTCAAACAAGTATGTTTGATCGACGACCAGAAGAAGCAAATAGAATGAGCTTTTCAGAGAGATCTAAGGAAGCATACCATGTAGAGCACAAGCCTGGTATTCCACACTCATGCCCACTTCCTCGTGCAGTTGACACCAACGAATTTTCACAGTTGGAACAGCCTGGTTTTGTAGAAGAAGCAGAGAGTGTAAATCTTCCATCTTCTAAATGCCACTCGGTATCGCGTTCGGCTAAGATAGGAATCAGTCCATCCAGAGGCAGAAATCTCCAAGAGAAAAATCCAACCATCTCACTCCCAAGTTCAACTGGAAAGGAGCCTTCCAAGAGTTTGGATATGAAAGCTAGCAAATCAGCAGCTGAAAAGCCAAGAAGCACTTCACCTTTTCGCCGCTTTAGCATTGGTATGGGTAGGCTAAGCAAAAATTCTGGCAGCAAGGAGGGTTTAACTGAGCCACAATTGGCCTCGACATCTATCCCAGCTGCTAAATCTGTTTCAGAGAACACTGTAGTTTCTACTAGCTTGGACTGCTCAAGTAATAGTAAATCAAATTCTACTAGCAGAGCCAGATCTAGCCCTTTGAGAAGATTGTTGGATCCACTGATGAGGCCAAAGGCAGCGAACTGCTGTCAAGTAGCCGAGCCATCACAGAAAGATTCCATGTCAACAGATCGTGCTTGTAGATCATCATCCAATGGGCGATCTGATTCGTCAACTGTACAATTGGGAAAAGGAAAATTAGATTTGAATGCTTGTAGGGAAACCCATGTGAACAATACCAGTCAGAGCAAAAAGCAAGAATCTTCAACTCTTCAAGCCCTTCTGCGAGTAGCTGTCAAGAATGGACTGCCTCTTTTCACATTTGCTGTTGATAATGACAGCGACATTTTTGCAGCTACATTAACGTTCAGCACCTCAACGAAGGATGACCACAGCTGCATCTATACATTCTTCACCATTAGAGAAGTTAAGAAAAAAAAGGGTGGTTGGATTAATCAAGGAGGCAAAGGAAAAGGTCACGATTACATCCCTGATGTTGTTGCTCAGATGAAAGTTTTCGAAGCTCACTCATCCAATTTCACCAGACCAAACTCTGCAGATCACTGTAGGGTGAAAGAATTTGTTTTGTTTTCTGTGGAATTGGGAGAGGAAGATCAGGGATCATCAAACTACGTGCCAAATGACGAGCTTGCAGCTATTGTTGTCAAGATGCCAAAGAAGATACATCGGAATTCGATTGGAGATGGGTGTCAAAGCAACAACATCAACACTTTCTCAGGTATCGGCTTAGAAGAGCATTTTCCAAAGGCAAGACGATATTCTTATTCTGGAGACAGTGGACACAATCAGCCTTTTGTCAGTGATCAAGAAAGTTTCAAAACTACAGTCATACTCCCAAGTGGCACCCATAGTCTTCCAAGCAAAGGAGAACCGTCATCTCTGGTCCAGCGTTGGAGATCGGGAGGATCATGTGATTGTGGGGGTTGGGATTTGGGTTGTAAACTTCAAATTTTCACAAACTCAAACCAACAACTCACTAAGAACTCGAGTTCATCTTCTATCAAAGACCAGTTTGAGCTTTTCTCCCAGGTACCGATCTTTGCTGTGACTAAGCCAATTTTTCCATGGCGTTTTGCTTGTAGTTGTGATTTGTGAACTAACTAATTTCTTCTTTTGAAACCTCATCCACAGGAAGGGCTAGAAGAAAACCAGCCCGCTCTCAGCTTGGCCCCGTTCAAAGATGGTATCTTTTCAGTCGAGTTCAATTCATCACTCACTCTCTTACAAGCATTCTCCACATGTATAGCAATCCTAGATGGTAGGAAACTGAGTGAATTCTCAGAACCAAGTGACTTGTTTGAAGAAAAAGCTTCTGAGGAAACCGTATCAGCGCGTAACGATGGAGCCAGAGCTCTTAACCAAGTAGAAGGAGAGCTTCCTGCAAGATATGTCTCATATCCACCTCTTTCTCCAGTGGGGAGGGTCTAAAGTATAATGTACAGGTACATATTTATCTCCAGTTTGGCTGGCTGAGAAAATGCACAATCTGGATGCAATGATCTGTTACTCTATGTGTAATTGATAGTGTGAAGCTGAATGGGAAAATAATCTGGAAATCTGCAAGGCCTTGTTTGATGGTATGGGAACATATTTGGGATCCCAGGAGCTTTGCATTTGTGTTACTTCATAGTTTATACAATAGAATTAGTAGCAACTGTATTTTGAGAGAAACTATCTTCATCAGTGTAACTGTGCATATTTTGAGTAAAATGATAGTTTGCTCTTTACTCAACCTTGGTTTTATTTTTTATTTGAGGTACCGTTTGGATTATAAAAAACTGGAATGTGAATGAGAATAAAGAATGAGAATGAACACGACGCGTTTTGTAATTGTGTTGAAACATGGACCCAAACTCGCAGGCAATTGAACTAGTCACATCCGATCCGACCACGTCTTGAGTACTTTTTGGACATGTT
>JAYMTK010002465.1:0-13847 GCA_036897405.1 Pelargonium myrrhifolium | reverse complement strand
TCGCCGAGATCTGATTCTCACGCCTGAGGCGGTGTCCCCGGAAACACTCTGGGGTCTCATCGTTCCTGGGTGTGTTAATTTTGCAGAATCCCAGCTAAGACGAACAGGGAAGCCAAGGAAGAGGAAGAACAGTGACCAGACGAACAGAGAAGCTGCCATTCAAGAAGATAGTCAATAATCCATTATCAACAACATATACAGCCACGTCATAGACGAAACGACATACTCCTAGTGTGCTTAAGATCCCTGCGGATTTCAGGCGCATCAGATGCAATCAACAATAACTAAAATCTGTCAATTGAGCATTAAGTGACAATTTTTTATCTGAATTTTAAAAAAAAATCCCAATTTAACATATACAAATTCATTTTTCTTTACAAAAATATAAAGATATAATCACATTCTTCCAATTTTATTTTTGTGAAATCTAGTAAAAAATCATTCAAATATGATGTCGAAACATAAAGTTTGAATTTTTTTTTGAATCATTAATGATATGTAATTGAAATTTTGAAGTGAAAAGAAGGGTAAAACGATCGTTCCGTATGCATATTTGACAATATTATAAGTCATATACCGTTAATTTTAATAAAATACAACATAAATAATAATATAGAGTAATTAAGTGTTTTGAAATGAAACATGAGGTAGCAAAATGTAAAACAGTTATAACATATATGGTGGTTAAGTATTACGAAGTAAAACATTGGGTGTACATTGTTTTATTTATCAACAAATATATCAACTCGAAGATCAAAGGCATGTGGATCAAGTGATTTAAGCATTTGAGATTCCCTTTGAGTTCTCGGGTTCGAGCCTCTTTTCCGACGGTATGGGGTGGGGGTTTTGGGTTATTTGGGTTATTTGGGTGGGGTGGGGTTATGGGTTAAAGGGGAGAGCTACCCTCTATTGTGTAGCTTCTGTCAAAAAATATACATATATATCAACACGGAGATTCGAAATTTTTCATGGTATAATAAGGAGTAAAATAACTATAACATGAGTTATATATATAGAGAGAAAGAAAAATGAATCTAAGTCAATTAATATTTGGCTTAGGCTAAGCCAAATCAATGAGGTGATGACACCTCATTAAATTTCACTTATACCCACCCAAGTGAATTTGGGGGAGAGAAGCGACCCGCCGAATCTGGGCATTTTTAATGAGGTGTCCCTACCTCATTGGTGGCTCAGTTACTAAGCCATATTTTTTGGTTTAGGATCCTAATACTCATAGATATGTTCGTAATCATCCAAAAACAAATCCAAAATCCAACAAATCTAAAAATTCGTTAAAAGACTCAAGATCTCAAAAGAAACAACCCTAAGAGATCAATTCCTTGCAACCAACAAATGCACAACTGAGATAGTTGATATGCATCAAACGTATTCACATTTCATGCTTGTTTTCCCGCATGTATGCCCTGAATCGGTAATGACTAGAATTCAGTGTTAATTTTACAAAATTAAGGTGATTTGAATATTAATTTGATAAAATGATGACTTAGGAATGAAGAAACGGACAGCAGGACAATCATCTTGGTGAGAAAGACGTTATATTTATTGTTCTTTTTAGTAGAGTTAAACGTGGGATTATAAAATATGAGGAGTACATAAGGAAGGGTGAATCCACAAGCCGGAAACTCCCCTTCTATCAAAAGTTGCCAAACTATGGGCATCAAAAACTATGTCTTTACGGACTAATTGCACAACAGATAAACAAACAGAAGATCTAAGCAAAAAACGTAAGTTTTCAAAAACATAAGTGCAGCTACTATCTGCATCCTGTCCGCCCCTAATCGACCTGAAAAGTGCATCACCATCCGTTAAGAAGGTCGGGGAAGAAATACAACAATGAAGCGCAAATAAAACAACATTAAATAAGGCTAAGGCTTCTGATTCCAAAGGGGATGAAGCCTGTAAGCATACCACGACACCATACCACGACGAAACAAGTTATCCCTCCCCGGCAGAGCATCATGCAAGCATTTTCACAAGAAAATCTGAATCTTTGCCGGGTACGGAAACCCCCAAAGCTTAATCCATGTTATATTACCAAGAGTGGGAGGAAAGGGAGTAAATGATCTGGATCGAAGGAGGTGGTAGTCTTGTTTGACCGAATAGATCCCCGATGGAGAGGGAGTCCATATAATGGAATCAGGGACATTGGCAAGCTGAGGCGGCCGGATGACAAAAACCGTCGAGGTAGCATGTGGTCCAAAAGTGTCCATGACCCGCTGCAAATTCCAAGTTCTCGACAACTGATCAATTAATGTGGATACAATGGCATTAGAGGGGTGGGGATGGAGATTAGACTCAGATAGAGGACCCGTTCCCAACCAATGGTCATGGAAAATGCGAATAGAATGACCATCCCCTACACGCCATTTAACTTGAGGCCTCAAGAACTCCAGTCCTCGGCATAGGCTATGCCAAATCCAAGTGCCCCTCCTGCGACCGGTTTGGGTCCAAATGGAACCTGAGCAGTACTTAGAGGAGAGCAACTTGGAGACAAGACTTGACGGTTTCTGGGCGATGTGCCAAAAAGTCCTCGCAAGAATAACAATGTTGAAATCCGCTAGATTCTAGATACCCAGACCCCCAGCTCCCTTGGATTGCTGGATAAGGTTCTGATTCCTCCAGTGAAGACCCCCCCGCAAGCCGGGGGACGAGCTCCTCCAGAAATTGGAAACAAAGCTATTAAACCAACGTACCAAGGACACAGGGAGTGCAACCACCGCCGTAAAATATTTGCGGGCTTGCGAAAGGAGGTTTAACTTCCATGAAGCTAACTTGCTCTGGAACTTATCTTTAAGCTGGATTGCCGAGAAAAAGGAAAAGGAAAAGATTATGTACCTATCAACAAAGCCAAGTGGAGCACTCAAGAACACAACCAGCTACACTAAAAAATACAGTTGTACGCAATAATACCCTGCCAGCAAGTCATTTGGTAGAGACCAAAATTTCATTCTTAAACAACCATATCTCATTCTTCACTCCACCAAAAAGGTGTCATCTAATAGCTCATAAAAAAAAATACCAATGCATAATATCCAGTATCTTAAAACATTAAAAATCAAATCATCTTTCAAGTATCCTCTTGCAACAAAGACTTTAAACATAAACAGAAACAAAAAATACAGCTTCAAACAAAACAAGTTCAGTTTAGGCTACAACCAGTTCTGCATATTTTTGCCAAGATGCTAAGACTAGACTGAAAAGGAAAAAAGAGCAAAATGAACAGAAAGGACTCTCCAGCAAATACAGGAATATCAAAACCATCCATCTTAAGGGCACACGACTCTCATCCCTCAGTTGCACGGCAAGTCCAATCCAAGCTAAACTAAACCCCAAAACCTACAAGAAAGAAATAATGATAATAATAGTACTAATCATGACTTCCAAACAAACCACCATTTACCTCACACAACCTTAAGTAACTCAAAGGAGATCAGCAACATTTGCTGGGAGCTCCTCAACTACCACATTGTAAAACTTCTGGATGTCAAAGAGCATCTTCTCGTCCTCCTTGGTCACAAAATTGATAGCAACACCCTTCCTCCCAAAACGTCCACTACGACCAATACGATGGAGGTAATTTTCAGGTTGTGTAGGGAGATCATAATTTATGACAAGGGAGACTTGCTGGACATCAATTCCACGAGCCAAGAGATCAGTGGTGATGAGCACTCGAGAGGACCCAGACCTAAATTCCCGCATGATGATATCCCTAGTGTTCTGGTCCATGTCACCATGGGTTGCAGAAACGGTGTGATCACGACTGCGCATCTTGTCTGTGAGCCAGTCCACCTTCCTCCTGGTGTTCACAAATATAACACTTTGGGTAATGGCTAGAGTCTCGTAGAGATCACAAAGGGTCTCAAGCTTCCATTCCTCCTTGTCGACATTCACATGAAATTGCTTGATACCCTCAAGGGTGAGCTCATCACGTTTCACCAGGATCCTCACAGGTTTATTCATGAACTTTCTTGTGATCTCAAGGGCCTCAGGTGGCATCGTGGCAGAGAAAACCCCAACCTGAATTTTTGATGGAAGCAACTGGAAAATATCATAGATCTGCACAACATGAACTCTTAGTGTAAGCAACATATTTACATATCAATGAAACAAATTGAAATATAGCATTTTGCCTGCATTGTGACTAATATAAAATCCTCAAATTCTGTCTTAATCAACCGTATAAACCCCCACAGATCAAAGGAATACTAATCACCTGATCCTTGAAACCACGTGAGAGCATTTCATCAGCTTCATCGAGCACAAACATTTTGATATAATCAGGGCGAAGTGATTGCCTCCTCAACATGTCAAACACACGGCCAGGAGTTCCAACTACGACATGAACCCCACTTGCAAGAATGCGTTGATCTTCTCGAACACTGGTTCCACCAACACAAGCATGAACTTTGACACCAAGATAGTCACCTAGTGCCCGCATAACCTTTTCAATTTGTTGTGCAAGTTCACGAGTGGGTGCAAGAACTAATGCCTGACATTCAACTACAGCATAATCAAGCTGCTGCAGAACTCCAGAGCAGAAAGTAGCTGTCTTTCCAGTTCCCGACTGAGCTTGTTGAATGACATCAAGTCCCTTGCAGAAGGGAACAATGCCCCGTTGCTGAATTGCAGAAGGTTTCTCAAAACCTTTTTATGAAATTAAGAATTAAAAATCAATCACCAATTTTGCCACATTGAACTCACATCATTCAGTTATATAAAAAGCATTAAACAGTTGAAAATGATATGAGAAACCATAACAGTACTCAATTCTACACTCGTTTGCTAAATACATAAATAATCACAACCAAGGATGAGCTTTCCAATTTCTGCTAATCGCAACACAAATAAGCAAATAAAAATTCCATCAAAATCTGACCATTCACAGAAAAGCTATGGTAAATAAGAAAATTGGAAAATATATTTCAGTTGAAAATTAAGCTACAGTTCAATTTGGTGGCTCCTTAAAATATGCCAAAATATAAGTTAAAAGTAAGCAAAAATAGAGCATCAACTAATGTACCATATGCATAGATTCCTCTCAATAAGTTCTCTTGCAATCCCATAGCATCAAAACTGTCAAACACTTCCTCATACATAGTGAAAAACTCTTGTTCCTCAGCTCCAAGTCTGCTCCCATCAATTCACCAGACAAATTTTAGTATTTCATCATGGGCAAGACAAACATAATACTTGCAAGAAAACAAGCTGCACATTGCATCTCATGTTTGGTTATAGAGGGAAAAGAAACTTACAACTCATTCATTTTAGCATCAAACTGACGAGCGTCAAATTGAGATCCTTCAGGTGCCAGACCAGCCATGACTGGAAACAGGATACAATATATAAATCAGATTGAAATTCTACTGTCAAACTAAAACCAGCTTTGATAACAAATATAAATAAAAACATTCCACAAAAGTAACAAAATCACTAGTATTTTCAAAGGAGTTTTTTCACAAATGAATAACGTATTGCCTTTACCAAACAACCCAATCTCCAATAACTAAAAAAATAAAGTAATTCCAACTGAAATCGCACTTGAATCATCAAACAAATGAACAAATCAACAGCAAAAAACTACAAAGATCAAAAAATCCATTGCTGATAAAATGAATACACATGACAAAAATACAGATTCATGATTGTCGTCGATATAAAGTTGAAGAAAAAAATAAAATTCACAATACAACCAACAAATTCTAAGTTTACAATCCAAGCTATTTTCTTTCTCTCCAAAGTTTCACCAGAAACCAAACACAACCCAGGATGTATTTATCAAAAAACAACACAAAAACATTAAAAAAAAATCCATAAAGATATTATTTTGAACCAGAGAAAGAAAAAAAAAACTTAGAACAGAAAGCATACACTTGACAAGAAATAAAAGATCAGCAGAAAGAGAGAAAGACAGGATCTTACTTGCGTTGAAAATCGGAGGAAACGAGAAACGGTTGGTATTGGGAATTTTAGGTTAGGGTTTCCAAAACTCCCCGGATCTCTGTCTGCTTCGAGGAGTTGAGGAACGCAGCCAAAGAGAAAGAGAATGTGGACTGTGGTATGTGCGTAGACAAAAAGGTGAGGGATTTTCGTGGTTCACTTTCATTTACCGATTTCGCCCCTGACCCTTTCAACTATTTACATTCCTATCTTACATACGGCGTCGTGCGAATATAAGTAGCATAGGTTTGGGCCGGGCCCAATGTGCGACGAGCTAGGAGAGACAGTTTTGGGCCTTGCGATTGGCGGAAACGACAGTCGGACAGAAACCGAGCCGTGGCGTGGCGTGCGGGGTTCAAATCAAAATTGAACTAGGAAAGTGGAGGGTTGAAGGAAAAACAAATTCGATAAATAAAAGGAGAAAGTAATTTTCCAGTTCCAGATCCATTCGGTTAGTGTTCAGATTTCAGAAGAGAGAGCTCCTACCAATCTCCAATCTCTCTGCACTCTCAGACATCGATTTCAAGACGAACACGAAGGTCCGTTTCAATTGTGTGTTTTCTTTTTCTGGATTAATTATGATTATTACAGATTGTACCGTACGCATCATTCATTAGATTCTGTCGTGTCTACTGGACTGCTTGTGTGATCAATGTGATTCAATTGATTGTTAATTGATCACAAGATTCAATTGATTTGGACTGTGTGTATCTGCAAAGTTTGGATTTCGAAGGGGTGATTTCATTAATCTATGTGTGATTTAGTCTATGGTAGGATTCTATTTACTACGGAGAAAATCTACAAACATCACTCCTGTGTCATGCCTTTTGTTGTTTCTTCGTATTTATTTGTATTCTACTCTCTCATTTTTTTGCTTGATGAGCAAGCAATTTGTATGTTTCATTAGGTTAGACCTTGATTTGGATTTTGTTCGAATGTCTCGGTCAGCATTTATTGTCTTTTCCATGTGTTTTTCTTCTTCTGAATGAGCTAGGTGTTTCCTTGTAATTGTTGCTTTCTGTTTCACTTTTTTCGGAGTTTTATTTTTGTTGAGTGATTAGTTTATTAAGATATGGTGGCTGAAACAATATTAGCAAATACTCCTTTCCTGTTAAACTTGTATTTTTGTCCCAAAATAAGTCTTTGTTTCATTTTAGGAAGTTAGTTATGCATGAATTATCAATATTGTCCCTATAATAAGTTAGTCAGTATCCCTTAATTTTGTTACAATGTGCATGGAGATAGAAGAGAATTTACAACACTAACCAACTTCTCTTTAATTTTTCTCAAAATGGAAAGCAATAAACTTATTTTGGGACAAAGGGAGTTATATGCAATTCTATGTTCTTAGAAGGGCTTATCAACTCACAAGCTTATGATATTGCGATGGTAATTGTCTAAGAAACTATAAAGAAACCCTTAGTGCTCACGAGTTATGATCTTTCCAAGGAATCTGAATTAATTAATGGTTTTTTACTTATCTCTCATGATGTTACTTTACGTTTTTATTCTCTTTGGTGGCTGCAGTATGGCTGGTGCACTACCTGATGGCTCACAGTTTGATCCTCATCATTATGACAGAAAATTGAATGAGTTAGTTTTCATCCTTAGTAATCAACTACGTACAAATCTTTTTTTTTTTGTTGATTACTCTAGCAGGTGACTAAATTGTTTTACTGTGGCTTTTGATATCAGAATTAATGAGGAAGGAATAGAATTTTTCACTATGTATGATGAATGCCATGATAGTTTTGATAAAATGGGTTTGAAAGAGAACCTTCTAAGAGGAATTTATGCATATGGTAATTTTTTCTCTTTTCTTGTCAATTTGCTGTTTGTTTCTCTTTTCCTTCTTTTGTTATAAATATTTACGGATGTATATGGCTTACCTTATATACTGTGTTGCTCAACTACTTATCATAATTACTGTACGAAGGTTTTGAGAAACCATCTGCAATTCAACAGAGAGGAATCGTGCCTTTTTGTAAAGGTCTAGACGTAATTCAACAGGCCCAATCTGGTACTGGGAAAACCGCGACTTTCTGCTCAGGAATCTTGCAGCAGTTGGATTACAATTTAGTCGAATGCCAGGCTTTGGTTCTTGCTCCCACTAGGGAGCTTGCTCAGCAAATTGAAAAAGTCATGCGAGCTCTCGGTGATTATTTGGGTGTTAAGGTTCATGCTTGTGTAGGTGGAACCAGTGTTCGTGAGGATCAACGTATCCTCGCTGCAGGGGTACATGTTGTTGTTGGCACTCCTGGTCGTGTCTTTGACATGTTGCGGAGACAATCTCTTCGGGCCAACAACATCAGAATGTTTGTTTTGGACGAGGCTGATGAAATGCTTTCTCGAGGTTTTAAAGATCAGGTTCGATCTTCCCTTTAGTACTATGTGATTTACTGCTGTGTTCTTGCATTTCATAATACTTCCTCCCTGTCCCAATTGAGTAATTCTAAAATTGCCATTGATATATTTTTCCAGGGAAGTTAGTTAAACACTTGAGCTTGTTACAACAAAGGCACGATATCCTTAATATTTGCAAAAACTCAAACAAGACAATTATTTTGGACTAGATGAAGGATAATTTGTAATATGTTCTTTATACAGGTCTTTCATGTTTTGCTGTTCATTTGTGACAAAGTGTTTGTTTTTTGATACTATTAAATGGTGATGACATGAAAAATTATCTGTCTTTTGGAAAAACTTAGAACACAGTTGTTGATTATCTGTCAATATTCCTCAATATCCTTAGATGACAAGGTGGTGAACTTTTTTAGGTGGAGTAAATCTTGCATTGCTTTAAAACATTCTAGTTAAGTTTCATATGATGCCAGAGATCATATATACACAAATGATTGAACATGTTATATGGTAGATCTCTCCTTTGCTTTTTGTTGATGAGGGAAATTTACCCCTTGCAGTAGGTATGTCGTATGTTACACAAATTATTCATTGACTTGTGGGATAGCCAGTCCCATACTGCTGAATCTTATATAATCATGTTTGGTAGGAAACCCACGCTCAAGTAGGAATACTTCTGGTAATAATTTGAACTATTATTGTGTGTTGTGTTTAGTAGTCAAGTGTGGATGTTTCCCGCAATATAATTATAAAGCTTTTAGGTGGCATCTTCTCTTTTATAGTGTTGAATTATTTTTGTAGGTATGGTCTTGTTAATGTGATGTGTAATAGATATATGTAGTACTGATGTTGACATCATTGCCTCCAGATCTATGATATTTTCCAGCAACTCCCTGCAAAAATCCAGGTTGGTGTATTCTCTGCCACAATGCCACCTGAAGCTCTTGAAATAACCAGAAAGTTCATGAACAAACCTGTAAGGATTCTTGTAAAGCGCGATGAACTCACCCTCGAGGGTATTAAACAGTTCCATGTAAATTGTGACAAGGAAGAGTGGAAACTTGACACACTATGCGACCTGTACGAGACGTTGGCAATCACTCAGAGTGTCATCTTTGTGAACACCAGACGCAAGGTTGACTGGCTCACTGACCAAATGAGGAGCCGCGACCACACAGTCTCAGCCACCCATGGAGACATGGATCAGAACACAAGGGATATTATCATGCGCGAGTTTCGATCGGGATCCTCTCGTGTGCTGATTACCACTGACCTTCTGGCTCGCGGGATTGATGTTCAGCAGGTGTCCCTGGTCATTAACTATGACCTGCCGACTCAACCAGAAAACTATCTTCATCGCATTGGACGAAGCGGAAGGTTTGGGAGAAAAGGTGTTGCAATCAACTTTGTGACACGGGATGATGAAAGAATGCTGTACGATATCCAGAAGTTCTATAATGTGGTGATTGAGGAGCTGCCTGCCAATGTTGCAGAT
Source organism: Pelargonium myrrhifolium (assembly GCA_036897405.1). Lineage (NCBI taxonomy): Eukaryota > Viridiplantae > Streptophyta > Magnoliopsida > Geraniales > Geraniaceae > Pelargonium > Pelargonium myrrhifolium. The sequence continues at coordinate 4,033 of JAYMTK010002465.1, read as the reverse complement.
TTAATTTGATGACAAGAGCTTCATAGTCTGTTAATATCTACTATTGTAGTGGGCAGGAGAGGTAAATTGAAGAATGTTATTGGAGTGTTGATGTCTGATTTATGGTTCAGTTGATTATTTCTAGCTGTTGTGTTGTTTCCAGTTGTGGGTGCTTATATTTGTTTTTCAAAGAATATTCTACTGCTATTTGTTTAAGCAAGTCTCATTGCGGGTTATAGTTATAGAAGTAGTAGTGCTAAATCATAGTATTTCAGAGGTTTAAGGCTCTAGTTTTGTGCTGTGCAAGTTCCTTTGCTTGTATATATCTTTGTTTACTCAATTGTTTCTCTTCTCTTAATTTCTTTTCCCTTAATCCATAAATACACATGTTATGTTTGGCCTAGCTAGTAGCTGCAGTTTAATTTGGAGGATGACAAATGAGGCTAACCATAAAAATATTGATCACGTGAACAGATTTCAAGATTGATGACAAATGAGACCAACAAGATTGATGAGCTCTCAGCTATCGAGAGAGCTGATGAAATAGAATACTTTAGGTAAGTCTGAATTTTATCTTAACCAGAAAACTATAGCTTCCATTCCAACAAACAGATTTGATTTACAGGAACAACTTTTGGAAATAGAGAGTGCACCTGAGGTTTGACGAAATGCCACAAAGAAACCGCACGCCAAATGTTTGATGAAATGCTCCAACCAACTGAGAGCAATACATTAGATCTTGGGACAAGTTTTGACTTTACCAGACACTAAAAATGTATGCAGAAAACTCTACAAGGCTATGGAAATCCATGAGGTTGGAGATGATACGGAACTTAAGAGTACGTGTTGAAGCTCCATGGAAAGCCACAAAGATGTGATGACTGTTATGGTTGCTCTCAAAGCCAATTGGAATTGACACAAATGTTGGTTCCTGTTAAGTATGACCAAGAATAGAGTTGCCAAATAAAGATGGTATGTTTAGAGATTGTTGAATGAAGGAATTCTGAGTTGAGAGTTCAGAAATTAGAAGAGGGAAGTGGTTATGAATTCATGGATCCACACCACAAGTTCCATAAATTTACCGAGAGATTATTAGGTCCAAACGGTCACAAGATTCATTCTCGGAGCGTGCCAAGGATCTCGACTGTATATTTTCTAGTTGTTGTGGCATACTCGACATCAACATCCATTTATTCGATGTCGTCTCGATTTCCCATCGATTTGATGATTGATAACTGCTCCACATGCCTTCAATGTTGTAGTATCGACCTCTTTGTCACGGCATCGTCTTATTTGTATGTAGCGCCCATTGCTCAAACGTTCGTCACAAGAATGCCTAACACTTGAATCAACACAACTCTAAAAAATGCAGGAGGCCACAAGTTTTACTTCATTATGGGGATCCCAACTCGACATACTCGATTGGAGAGAGTCTGATAACAAAAATCTTGATCACAAAAAGCCCCATCATGGAGAGCCAGATTACTTAGAGCTTAACTACGTGGAGCTCTACTTCGCTCCTCAACACTTGACTCCAAGGAGGAGCACCAAGACTACAAGGAAGGCCTCAATACTTGGCCTCCACAAGAGATCCTCGATTTGCCTCGCTGAGTCTCCCGTCTCGCTAGGTTACCTCAATGGCTCGCCTCCTCACTATAACTCCTACAAGGTGATCTCTTACCTATTGCGATAGAAAGACTTCTAGATGTTGATGCTTCTCATAGTGCTCGAAGGGCACGCGTGAGATTTTAAACTTGTCCAGCACTCGTAGACGACACGTCTAGAAAATGAAGAGTCCAATTTGCAAGTGGGATCTAAAGCAGATCCCACATTTCCAACAATGAATCTCGCATAAATATATTTTTGAGTGTACATACCACTTCCTTGATAAGAGAAAAGGATCCACATGATTTGAGTCATGCATTACTTTCAACTACTTCTCTTTTTAGAAAGACTCTTTAACTTTGTGAATTTTGATCGAGACTAACTTATACCTGAGACAGTGTTTTGAAAACACACCTGAAGTCTCCGTTTAATGTGTGTTATCTCATTCATGCAATAATTCACCATCAAGATCCAAGAAACTCATAAGAATATTGGACTTAGATCATCTCTAGGAAAGACACTTTTAACATATGGACAAAACGACAAATACATTTTAGTGTGCTCGTTTGTTCGAGTCAAAATAGACACATCAAAAGTATAATTCATTTATTAAATAGAAAAATAAACACTATTTATAAATACTAAGTGCCAACTACATTATTCCTAACACTAGAATATGTATCCATATGAAAGTGGTGAATGAAAACATTAAAAACTATCATTACGAGTTTATGATACTAATACTATCATCATTTTCATGTGTTTTTGATTCCCTCGTTTCCATTCCCACTCCAAAAAGGGAAAGTCAATAGAGAACAACAAATTCCCACTCCAAACAAGGAAATTTTTAATAACCCCACCACCACTCCACTATATATATTCTTTCTCATCATGCTAACAAACCTCACTATATTTGTATAATCAGGGTTTTGTGGTTAATGATGGAACATTATGTGTGTGTATAGTCATTAACCTTAAAACCTATATTAAGAGCTTAATCTGATTCGCATTAATTAATGCTTAACTAAATAAGACATGAAAAAGAAAGACATGTTCCCATTTAACCACGCGTCTGCTACATGGATTTTCAAATGATTCTTGGTGTCATTATATTTTTAAGTAAAACAAAGCATATATACTTTATGTTGCTTTATTTAGCGGCCGTATTAGATCTTTGCGTGGGGTTTGATACTTAGGCTCTGGCAACGTTTTATTGGCAACGTTTCTTTATTAATTAATAATTTAATATGATGCTTTATTCTTTAATTACCTTGCTGCATGCTTTTCCAAAGTGAAGGACCATCCATGGTACAGTAGCTGGGACCATCACAATCTGTTGTAATAGGACATTCAAGGCATAAAATTATAGTAGTAATTTACCACTAACAAACGTATTGGTGTCATTACCTCACAACTTATGAGTAATTTGCCTCAACAAGTTTCCTTAAAAGAACATATTAAAGGAAATTGGTTCACCTCCCTAGGGTGGGCAATTACACCCACACACACAAGCTAGGCTAGCTAGCTACTACAATTTGCATATAGCTAAACTTTAGAAGTTGAATATTCTTTTCTTTCTTCTTATTTCTTCTGTGGTTAACGAAAATGTAGTACTAGTTTTTAAAATAGATAATTGCATATGATACTATGTTTTGGCATTCTAAAACACCTGGCTACAAAAAATAAATAAATAAATTCATAACAAGTTTTTACCCTAAGTTATGTATGTCAAAATTTATTTTTAACAGATTTAACATGCCTATCTCATCATGTGATGATCACATTACATATTAATGAAATTTTACCGTGCTTACTGAGGAATGTAAGCTTGCTGGAGATCAAATTAAATCTAAGGTATGTTCACAAATTCAATACTAATTTTGTTCGATCTCATACCGGTTTATTTTTTCATTTATCTAAAGGTTCATTAATATGTCATGCGATCATGACACGATGAGATAGACATGTTAAATCTGTTAAAAGTAAATTTTGTCAAACAAAATGATAACGTAGGGTAGTGATCTGTTATGAAATTCTTTTTTTTTGTAGCTATGTGTTATATGCAATTATCCTTGTTTAAAAAAAAATTAGGGTTAAATAATTTTGCCTCCTCTGGATTGACATATTTTTTTTCACGCGCGGCCTATCTCGAAATGAAAATATTTAGGCTCATTTCTTTTTTAAATGCTTTCTCTAGTTACCACCAGATTTTTATGTATTCTGATGACTAGGAAAAAACAGCATTTATAGCAGAAAACTCTATTTATTTTTATATTGTGATGCCATTTGGGTTAAAGAACGCGGGAGCCACCTACCAAAGGATGGTCAACAAAGTCTTCGAGGAACAAATAGGCCGAAACCTCGAGGTTGATGTCGATGACATGATTGTCAAGACTAATTAAGAGGGTTCTCATTTTGAAGACCTCAAAGAGACCTTCGCCACTCTTCG
>JAYMTK010002464.1:0-13848 GCA_036897405.1 Pelargonium myrrhifolium | reverse complement strand
AATTTATTAATTTATAATTTTTTTAATTCAACCCGTGAATCTCACGAATATAAACTAGTATATATGTATATATATCTGCAATTAACCCTTTTCTTTTTCTTTCTAGCCCGCGACAAATATACACTGTTTTTTTTTCTTCCCTTTATTATTTAGTTTAGAAATTAAAGTTTCAATTTTTTTTTCTTAAAGAAATAAAAAACTCAACACACTCACTCGTAACACGGTGATCCGATTCTTAACGATCCTCTCTCTCAACGCTTCCTAATTTTCGACCCTCAATCGATTCCAATGTTCCGTCTTGATCTTGTCATTGATTTCACGAAATCGTGAATGGAAAAGCTGAATTTGAAGAAGACTCGTCCGTCGTCGTAGTTTGTTGATCGAAGATGAAGGCAGGAAGCGCTGCGAAGCTCATCGTCGACGCGTTGCTGCAACGTTTTCTTCCTCTCGCCCGGCGCCGCATTGAAACCGCTCAAGCTCAGGCAATTTTGCTTTTCCTAATTCTGATTTCGCAATGTATCTAGGCTCCTTGATTTTCCGTCATTGGCCTTGATTTTGGATTTAGAAAATGGTAATGCAATGGAAATTATGCGTAGATGGCGTGTTGTATGGATATTGATGTAAATCCTGATGGAAATTTGATATTTCTGGACGTATTGGAGTGGTGACTGAAATTATGTGTGCTTCATTAGTGATGCTTGTTGGAGAGTAGCAATTATGTGGTTATTCTCTTTCTATTGGGATAATATGATAGGTTCAATGTGTGTGTTTGCCTCCTATGCTTCTCTTGTTTTGCCAAAACACTCCATTGTTCCAATGAGTTTTTGAATTTGATTGGGGAACATAGTAATATAGATGGTATGTTGAAGCCAATAATAATGCCATTTCCGTTTGCAATAACAAATAAGTGGAGCGGTGAGTGACTGATTCTGTGTGCTTCCACAGTAGTGCTACATATTGATATTGGTGATGATTGATAAACAATTTCTTTTTATTATTGTTTGCTGACTAAGTTTTGTATAGTCTTTCTGGATGGTTTTATGATATTTCTGGGGATATTAAGAGTTCTTGGTCAGTTGTATTGTGTTTGAATGATTTAAATTATCCAATTGTTTATGAGACTTGAGTCTTAAGTTTGTTAATTTTGTCGAAGATATGGTGTTTGTTTTCCGTCTTTTAATTCTCTCCACATTTGTGCTTCTATTAAACTGTTTTTACATTTTTATACTGTACAAATTAAGTAGCTCCCCTGAAACCCTTGTTCATATCTTCATGATAGTTCCCAAGTTAAATTTTGTTGCTATCCCATGGTCTCATGTCAGATAATTGTGATATGGCTATGAGATATGGTGAAAAAGGGGCCACTATAAGTCATGTACAAATCAAGTAGTTACTAATACAAACAATTGATGTTCATTTTTATGGTGATTTTCATGTTTCTTCTTGTTTTATGTGAAATTGTAGGATGGACAATACCTGCGACCATCCGACCCTGCCTATGAGCAAGTTTTAGATTCCTTAGCTATGGTTGCACGACATACACCTGTACCCCTTTTGGAAGCTCTTCTTCGATGGAGAGAAAGGTGGGTCATTAAGGAGTCTGAATTCTTTTGTAACTATGTTGTTTTTTTTATATCTCTTGAATACCTTTTTAGTTTATTAGCATCATTTGCTCTAGCTATGCAATATTGGTACTAATAATGTTACATAGAGATAACAATTGTTTGTACACCCATTTTGTTGTGTGCACACATGTCTAATATGATTTATCTAGACACATTTGCCCATCTAACTAGCACTTCAAACTTTGGTTCACGTCGGACACATCCCTGGGCGTTAGTGGTTCTTGTTACATCCTTACAAAGATGTAAAAGCTTAGTAATTTTCTTCTCGAAGGTTAAATTACAACTTTTGTTGATTTGAAAAATGAAAACTGTGAAATTTATATTATAGATATGAATAAATTGTGTAACAAGTACAACAGACACCCCTTTATTCACGACATTTAGACTAGATATAGGAAATAAACTAGAATAGGAAATCAAATTAAACTTTCCTAATTGCGATATATTTCGTAATTTCACTAACACGTTTCTTAACTCTACTAACTTAGAATCGTATATTCAACACTCCCCTTAAAGTTGAAGCATATAAATTAAATCAATGCAAGAGATTGAATTATTTTAGAACTTTCAGTAGCATTTAGTGGCGGTTGGAGGGAATTTTAGTGACAAATGGTTGCAAGACTTGGTGGTATGAGTCGCGTGTTGTCTTGCCACAATAGTGTCAGTGGGAGAGAACACTCACTTGAAAGAGAGATTAGTGAGGAGACTGCTAATCACTGTGGCAAAGTGGGTGGGGAAGATTGTGGAGGGTGCGCTCAAGTAGTGCCGACGAGAAGAAGGCAACCATGTCGGTGTCTCTAGAATGTCAGTTGACACCACAAAGTGGTGGTTGGAGCTTAGTCGGAGGAGGATCTAAGGTGTTGTCAGAGGCCAAAAGAGAAAACCAAAATTTTCACCATCACTATTAACACATTCTACACCCCACCAAAACCTAGACTTGAAAGTTCAAATTTGTTGTTAGTATGTAAGCTGCTCAAGAAAAAGAAAAGAAAGAGAAATTGATAGGGTTTGTTTTTTAGACACTCTCCCTCATATGCAAGCATGATCTTTTGCCAATTTACAAAGGATGTTGAAGTGAATGAAATAAATCTCATATTGGATAAATATGAAAGAAATGAGTTACATATTTTGGTGCAATTTGACATTCTAGTTGTGGAAGCCCAAACCTTCATGTGTTATCCGCTATTGAAATTTGACATGGTATCTCGTTTATGTTGCCTTCCCTTTTGATCTTTGATCCACATTGCTGATGGACATGCCTACAATGGCCACGTGTGGAAGAAAAATACCTACTTGTGAGGTAGAATGCCCGATTTAAAAACGACCCCCATTATGCACGTGTCGAGCCCACTGATAAAAAGAAAAATGTGAGGCTCGCTTGCGAGAGGAGTGTTGCAGTGGGTGAAATAAGTCCTAAATATGGAATAAATGAGTTACATATAATGTTGCAAGTGAAAACTATATTCACAAGGTTGATCTTTTAGAAGTGGGTGCCTAAAACTTTATGTGTATCCCATTAGTGAAATTTAAAAGAGGATAAGAAGAAAATTGAAGAAAACAAAAGAAAAGATAATTGAAAATATTGGAGAAGATAAAATTTATTGGCCTAGTAAGCAACCTAAGACTACTTTTGGAATTGGGGAAGTTGTTGGAATTGTGGAGGCTTGTAGAGTCTCTCAAAAAAGAGAATTGAGAGGGTCTTATACCATGTTAAATTTATATTACTTATGTTAATGAATTGTATTAACAAGTACAAGAGGCACTCTTTTATATATGATATTTAGACCAACTATTATAAACAAACTAGACTAAGAAATCAAATTGAACTTTTCTTCGTACATTTCCTGATTCTACTAACTTAAAATCGCCCTCATCTATATGAAGCCCATTTTTTCTCTATTTTTTTTTAGTGTGGGACTTTTATCACAAGTAGAATCGACATGTACACAATTGAGGGGTCTTTTTAAACCAACACTCCCATCACGTGTAGTTGTTTTTCTTTTGCACATGGACCCCTACAGACATGTCCTTTTGCAAGGGGGTTGGGAGCCAAAAGGGGAACTTTTCCAATTGGGCCCCATGCCCGGATCAAAATCTCCCATTATGATTTTTTTTTTTTTTTTGTAGGATTTGACTTCCACTTTTATCTATGAGAAGCTCAAGCTCTTATATGTAACCCAATATTCAAATTTAACATGGTATTAAAACAAATTTTCTCGCAGGGATTGGGAGTGATGGAAATGGGTGGAAACAAGTCCCAAGTTGAATAAAAAATGAGAAAAATGAGTTGTATGTAAAGGTGGGAGTCAAACCCTACTAATATGGTTGACATTTTAGTAGTGAAGGCTCAAAACTTTTTGTGTAGCTCAATAAAACATTATTTAAAATTTAACAAAAATAATGTTCTTTCATTATTTTTTTTTTCTCTACACACAGTATAATAGAGTTAGATAGCTCTAGTAAAGATCACTTGTGACATCCAGCAATGATTTTGATGACAATCTTCAATGAGAGATCTGATATGGCTGTCTAAATTGCTGTTCATGTAGCTCATGTTAATGATTTGGCATATTTGAACAGTTAGTAAGAGTCTAAGATTGTCCTTCCTTTGAACAGTTACTAAGAGTGCTATTCTAAAATAGACTAGATATTTTGGGTGATTGTTTTTTGGTTATAAAGTTTTTATTCTTTTGCTGCAGTGAATCCCCAAAGGGCGCAAATGATGCATCTACCTTCCAAAGAAAGGTTTGTTCAGCTTGTGTACCATTCTAGTTCCCATTGGCATGTTCAAGGTTTTTCTTCAAATATGAATTTCATGACCAATGCATCATTGGCTATTTATTTACTAATAATCGTTCCTTGCCATCATTATAGTACTTGAATTAAAGAATCAAGAGCTAATGATCTATAATCTTGTTCCTGTTAGTAAATTTTAGTGGTCTTTGTGTGTGTGTGTGTGTGTGTGTGCATGCTAAGTGAGATTACTCTTATCTTCAATACAGCAGGTAGCATGGTTTATATATTATTGAAGTATTGCGATTGAAAAAGAAGAAGCTAATGTGTTGTTAAGAAGTTAATACTCTTAGGCTTTAGAAGTTATATATAAATGTTAGGGCTGTTACTGATATACTTTTAGGCTTTAGTGTTTGAAATGATATATATGCCCACATTTGGAAAAAATACAAATTATTATTTGTTTGCTTAATAATACTTCAAAGGTTGGGCTCAGCTTGCGGTGGAGTGCATTTTTTGCTCAGCATGTATTCGCTTTGTGGAGTGCTGTCCACAGGAGGGACTTACTGGTTTGTTATTTTATTTATATATTTCAATATGTTATTTTATAATTAGAATTTTTATTTCTTGTATCTAAATGATATGTGCTCATGCTTATTGCAGAAAAGCTTTGGTCTGGGCTAGAAAATTTTGTTTTTGACTGGCTAATTAATGCTGACAGGTAAGCTGCTATTCAAGGGTTTCAATTCTCTCAATTCTTAAATTGAATTATATACTTTGTTGTAATGTATAAGTTGCATTTACTGAATATGAAAATCAAGTACTTTTGACTGTCTCCTAGAGTTGCAATTCCTGTAATAAGCTTTGCTTGACTTTTTAATTTGAGGAATCTCTAGACTTGTAATAGTGTCACTGTTAACAGTTGCCACAAAAAAGTGAATAGAAATATTATAAGTTTAATAAAATGATTATTACCTGTAGAAAAGAATGATGAACACATGCAAGTGTTAATTGCTACTATCATGCCCAATTTCTGGTTGAATCAAATTCGATTTCTGTCGTATTAGAAGTTAATTAATCAATGATTTAGCAGAAAAGAAAAGGATTTATTATCCTTTTAATTTCTTGCTTGTGACTCAAGTTTTATCACATGCATCAGTGTTTCTGGTACATGCATACATCTAAAAGCTTGAACATCATTTCATATGGTAAATTCGGTAACCACATACCTCAGCTCTAGATTCCCATTGCCTAATTGAATCATTTACAACTTCCTTTTTTTGTCATTTCAGTCAATTCTCATAGTTGGCAATATATATTAAATAAATATACTCCAATTTTATACACTACCCCAAAGAAAATAGTAATAGTATCAAAAAGTCACTTAAAGCAACATTAAAGGATGAGCATGAAAGATCAAGATAGATCATCCAGTCATGCATGACACTTAAAAGTCACAAGTTGTGGCCATTTCGGATTTATGATTGAAAAAGAGTAATTCAAACCCGATTTAAAACGAATACGTCAAAATTAAGATTTTAGTGTAACATGACTAAATTTGTCCGAACAAATCTGAAATTGATCGGATCTGATTAGATTTCAAATGCTCGTGAATTTGGATCCAAATTGTTAGCTTTAAGAGTCACTGCATTCAGTCGGCAGAGGATGCCTCCAAGACATGTCCCCATGGGTTGATTAATCTAAAGTAAAGATTATTTATATAAACAAAAGAAAAGAAAAAAAGGTAGTTGATTAATGGCTTCTTTAATGGTAAAGTCTTAAAGAAATAAGGTTGAGTTGATTGAACTGATAAAACAGATTCCCATTGTCTAACACCTATTAGTCAAAATAAAAGCACTGATACTGTCACACACAAGATTTATTACCAGAAAAAGGTTTAAAACTTTAATACAACAAATTAAAGAAAGCAATGGAATTGGCATCAGATTCATACAATAACAATTTCATGAATTATTCATAGACAAACGAAATCAAATTAAGATGATAACATTGAATTACACTATTTAATGGTTGCTTCTCTTTCGGCTATAAACAAGCCTTTTGGAATCTGCTTTGGTGAGAGCAAATTGTTTCCAAGAATATCAACAGAACAAGGATTAGACTAAACACACATATATATCCAACTAATTACTAATTAATTTCTCCATATTTTTTGAATATGGAATCCACTTGTTGTCAAATCCATCGCAATCTTGGAGGCACATATGCTCTAATCCGCAGCACACAAGTAAATTAGAAATATAATTCAGTTGACTCTGAGAAATTTAAATCTTGATTTTAGTACCTACATTGACCAACAGCAGAGAATACGATCCATCATCCTCCATCACTTCAATTCTCAATTACATTTTTCTAACAAAAGAAGGTATCATTCAAAGAACATATAATTAAAAACATGGAAACAGACTGTAAACAATTCAAACAACTCCAGTGATTATTAATTGAGAGTTTATAGTTTACCGATAAAATCAACTCCATCAGAGAGATTAATAAACCTTAATTCTTATCTGGATATGGTCAACGAGTTTTTAATTTGCTCTCTTGCAACTCAAACAAAGGTGGTTTTTCTTGGTAAATTGCATTACGAAAAGGCATGGAATTTTATTTGGTAAGAATACATGATACTTGATATGACTCATAAGGTATAGGAAGATGTGACAGGAACAGCGTGCCACTTTTTGTCATCGTTGTTAAACTTGACACCAACCTAAAAGCTTAAGCTAATATTTGAAGAACCAATGTTAATTTTAAAGTCCAACAGTTGTATTATTGCTCTACTACCGTCACATGGTACGCTTTCATCAACTATACAATGTACAAGATCGGGCAAAATTTTCAACTATTAATTTGGCAATTCCTTGGCTGAGGCCAGGAAGTTTCATAGATGCATATATTACCTGAAGCCTTGAAGCTATTGTGAAGGTCATGCTCACAGACAAGTCCAGGCTCCGTTGCAATATTTCCTGCATCAAAATATAAATGCGGGATGTTTATGTGGTAAATATATATGAAATGTAAGGACTTAATATTGAAATGGAACCATCTCTAACTGTGTCAGTCTCAGTCCTGTAAAAACATTAGCTTTGCACGCAGAGCATGCTAGCCAACAACCTACATATAAGTAATTCATCTATTGGAGTGTTGTCAGTGGTCACTCTTATAATATGATGTCAAAGCTACAGGAGAAGCTTTGTAAGTACAATGATCTCAAACTATTTGGCAAAATAACCAAGTTATATCATTTTAGATGGAGACATGAACAATTCACTCAGCTGTAGAGGTACATTCAGGTCATATTGCTGATATCTAATACTCCCTCCGTCCCAAAATGATTAAGGATAGTTAGTGTGATATATTTACTTTTGTTTCCTCGTGATCATGTGTTAAATAATACTAACTAACTTGTTATAAAGATATTATTGACATGCATAACTAACTTACTAAAAAAGGAAAGAGACACTCATTTTAGGACGGAGGGAATTATGTAGCTTAAACTCACATAACCTGACAAGATTCCTCATCCCAAAAGGAGCTTTCCTCCTATATTATTCAGGGGAAGAGACATAATTACGAACACGCACATTCAAATCACAAACTTTGGATGAACACAATCAATAGCATTCTTTTAGTACTGATAGGGCAGTGAAAGGACAACTGTTTAGAAACCAATGTCACCCCAAAGAGAATATAAGATGATACATCACTCGTGTCTAATTTCATGTGCTTCGAAGTCATGAAGTGCGGTCTGATCTATTATCACACACCTTATTTGATCAACTTGTCAACTGCTGATACATCATTCCATCAAAGAAATTCCTTACTGCACTACTTGGTTTTGGGTTGACATATCCAACAGAGCTATTATAACAGTAATGTGAGTATAACATAGATTCTATACCGAACTGAATGGAGAAATATGAATTACGCATACTAAAGCTAAATGTAACAAGAAAATTTCCTGCCTTTCAATGGAACAGTATCCTTGGGAAGACTATCAAAGAAAAAAAAAAAATATGAATACTGTCCATAATATACAAAATGCAGTGTAAATGTGCACAGATTATCAGTGATATCCAAAATAGAAATTAGAGAAAGCAATGGTTAAGATAATACCCACAAAGTCACAAACATTGCTGGTGCATCCCTTTCCCAAATTACTCCTTCCAAGTTCCAAAACTTAACTTGTGCAGAAAAATACCTCCTTTCAGCTGTACTTCACCATGATCTATAATTATTTAGGAAAACAAATCATATATACCAATAACAGAATGTAAAATACTGCCATTGATGAGTTAGAGCTTAGCAAACTAACAAGGCAGTTGCAATTAATTTTGTACCAAAAATCACAATGCTCAAATATATTCAGAAGAAGAAAAAAGCACTCAAAGCAATATAAAGCCCAACGGAATTTTTGTCTATGATTACATTGTAAGAGCCCAGATGTTCTCGATTTTCATGGGCTGGGCCTGGTTCCATTTGGGCCTCATGACAGTAAGGATGGTTAGTGGTGTTAATTCTCTGAAAATCCTATATCCAAAACTAATTTCATGATACAGTACTACTATCAAATAACATGCATGAATCAACCAACAAACCCTATATATCTTCCAAATGGTTATCACTAAACATAGTAAGTAAGATTCTTATCACTTTAAGCCAACAGCTTTTCCTTAACTGCCCTTTGCCCACAACCAAAAGACAATTATTCATTTCACCTCTAAATTTCCACAGTTTTCATATGCCAAACCTGTTCATTGTTTTTTTTAGTCCACTACTATTTATGGTCATACTTATAATTTCACACTGATCCAAATCTAGCCGTTAAACTCATCTCAGGTTAATATTATACTATACTACTTGTCATCTTTAAGATATATGCTAAAATTAAAAGTGGCCAAGTGAAATTTGATCCTTTATATATATATATATACTCTATTAATTGATTTCCTAGCACATATATATGCTCACAGGACATGGAATTTGATTAGCAGCCAAGTTTGGGCTACTTTATTGTAGCTTTTTTTATTGATTAGATTTTGAATTCTATGTATCTTGATTAACACATGAATTGTAATGGGGAATGTATGAGAGTCTTCAGCCACCACTGAATTTGAATATAATCATACTACTGGTTTTCATTTCTTTTTCTAGTTCTTTGTTTTCTACCATAATGTGTCATCTTATGCTTTTTGACCATGCCATTTTCGTAGACCTTACATTTTATATACATATGATATTTCTTAAGAATACGCTTCTTTTTCACTCGAAGAATTCCTGGTCGAAAAGCATCGTCACTTGTGATAGAAATATATATATAGTAGTATAATTCAGAAAAGTTGCATCTCTCTTTTTAATATATAACAGAAAAAATTTAAAAGAAGAGAGGTTTTATTTATTTATGTAGATCAACATTTCTTTCTGGTAATTTTTGCTGCCAAACTCAAGTCAAAATTGTCGTGCAATGGATCAAAATTGATAGCAAGAGTAGCTAGCTCATTAATTATTGCTAACATAAATTATGAGTTATATTTATGCATGCATGCATGTATGAATTATCATTTTTACTTGAATAATTAATTAATTATACCTTGGTGTTGTCATCAAATTAAGTCGTATATTTTCTTATAAATTAACTTGTGTGTGGCTTATAATAAAGAAGATGGTTGCCTTCGTAATGAAGGCAAAAGATATATATTAAGATAGGTGTGGTCAAGAGAAAAGAGAGAGGTGTATCTTCTAGAGATCAATAAAGTCTTCAACCGGATATATAGTACTACTACTTGATGGAATGACAACACAGACACTACTGTTTTTGATTCAACAAATTAAATGAAAAGAAAAGATTGGGAATGATATATATTAATGGATTGGAACCCTAAAGTTGTGGGGTTTTCGATTTAATGGCTGCTTTTTATATACAGTACTAAAGCTGCACGTGATAGAATTTGATAAAATGAACCAATAATATGTATAAGTGATAAGCAAACTAACAAAATGCAACAATCCTTATCGGTTGAAGCATGATTGATTTTATTGTTATTAATAAAAAAAAAACAGTCTGACAATTTAAATTGAATGATACTGGAACTTATTTTCAAAATTTGACTACCTGAGTACTTAGATAATTATGTGAGATGTTTTTCTATGTATTATAAAAGAAAATCACTCAATCGCACTTATTGTAAAATTTACAAACAATTAAATTACATAAACTTAGATTAACATACCTTTAAAACTCAGAAAACAGTCTAACAAATTAACAATTTGATTTATTAATGATAACAAGCTAGGTTTTAAATGGACCAGTGTTTCAAAAACTTCATAGGCAATAAATGAGCCCTGTAAAAAGAAGGAATCTCAACCGTAAAATGAGGCTGCCCATGAACTTTGGGGAAAATAGGACATGTGATATAATTTTGCCTAGATCTCTTCAATGCTAAAATGGAAAAGGAAAAATAAAAATATAGAGAAAATTTTCACTCTGTGCTTTTCAACTCAAATTTTTATTTTCTTTCTGAAGAGTAATCAGACCAATTTGAAAGGAAATCAGAGGACTAGGGATGTTTGGGTCTGAATCAGAGTGACCGATCCGTACCAAATTTATATATTTTGTTTCGTCTTTGGTCCATTCATTTCATGTCAATTCAGCCCGGTCCGGTTTGGTTTGAAGTATATTGTTGAGTCAGATGCCTTGCATGCAAATGGGAGGGACGAGGATCCGAGACTGTTGGCCAGATTATTGGTTATGTTTTACCTCTGATGCCAAATTTATATAGCATAGAGTTTGACTCGAGTTTGTATTTGTGCATGGGCCACGTGCAAAGTAAAATGGGTTTGCACGTGAGGGGGTGTGTTAGAGTAAAACTAGTATTGGTCTTTCAGCTATTAAGTTAAGCTAAAATTGAGTTGTTTTTTCACAAATGAAGCAACACGGGGAGATGTGATACTTTCGAAAGCTGATTTAGAGTAGAAGACATGTCTTCTTTTGATCAGAGAGTAGAAGACATGTTAAACCTTGAGCGTGCACACTTGAATTTTGAACTTAAATGCTTGAACATAAAAATATAGGTTATGGTTAATTTGCACACCATAAACAAGAGTGCACTATTAAGTAAATTATGTTTATGATACACATTGATTATTAGGTACTTGAATATATGTCACGTTACTAAAAAACATTCAAGTAAAATAATCATAACATGTCACTCAAAATAGTGAACAAATAGCTCCACACATAGCGCACGGATGTATTCATTCCGCATGGTCGTGGCACCGCACATCATTTCATCTTTGGTCGTACTGATTTCTAATTTTCAGATTAGTATCACTATTCTTTAAGAAATATTGATTTTCTTGCATATGACTTGCAAAATGATACATGCCGGTCCTAATTTATTATATATATATATTTATATCTTTGTATGTTTTTAATATATAAGAAATTTGAAACTTCTAATTTGTATATATAATTAAACAAATAAACTCATGAAGAAACATAAAAAAAAATACCAGTTAGGCTACAACGACTACAGAAGAACCTGGTAGCTAGCTAGTTGAGCAGATTGGGAACTATTCAGCAACTTGTAGGGTATGAGGTGACACACCCACCAAAGAGAAAAACTGTTTCAGGGTCTAGCTAGGTAGGGTTCCCTACACTACAGCTAGAGACCTACCCTTAGCATGTGGAGTGCCAAGCTTGTTTTAACTTTGAATCATCATGTGTTTGCCCTAGCTAGCCCATCTACTTTGGCACTACGTAGGAGCCCAACTTTTTTTCTCACCAATTTGCCAGCAATATTGAGATCGCTCATCTCAGCTTTCGAGCATATGGATCTTGCATTTCTTTTTCCTATTTTCTATGGACCACACATGCATGTCAATCTCAAATCACTCTAAAGGAAGAAAAGAAGGAGTTCTATTTTAAAAGCAAACATAGTAAACACTAACACTACTTTTTACTTCCATCAACAATAATTGAATATGAAAATGTAGTTTTTGGTAAAAGGAAAAATATAAACCCCCTCGATCTTATTTTTATTCACAAGGCACACAAATATAGGACCCTACCCTAGCTTATTTGAGTCCTTCAAATGAGAGTAAAAGGTAACTATGATTCTATGAGGCTAAAATACAAAGAATAACTAAATTTGTTAGTATCACCTATACTATGTCAAGATAAGATTCCCTTCATTATTTGCATGTTCTTCATTTTAATAGGACACCTAGTAAGTTCAAGCATCATATATATATATATATATATATATATATATATATCCTTTACAAAATAAGTGTCATATTTGTTTTAAATTTTTGTTATAAAATGAGTATTCTTTTTTTCTTTAAACAAATTAGTTATGTATGAATTGTCAGTAATATCTTTATAACTAGTTAGTACACAAATATACAAGAGTAAAACATCACACTAGCTAACTTATTTTCGGACGGTGTGAGTATTAAATAAGATTGAATGTATTATGATCAGAAAATTTGAAAGTTTTTATACTTTTTTGTTTGTTGGAAAACACCTCCAAGAAGGAGGGTGAGTTTACACAGATCAGATTAAAAGAAAAAAAAAAAAGATAGAGAAATGAAATGAACTTGGAAGGTAAGAAAAATGAAATAAAATGAAATTGGGCAAGTGTAACAAAACAGAATTGCCTAAAAGTTAGGTCTGCATGGCTCTTTAGCAAAATTTAAAGCAACATATTTAAGCATGGAAGATGTCCCAGTTGGGGCAAATATGGCCCCAAGAAATCTTTCAACTTCATCTAAAATCTGCCCAACGCTCCCACCAAAATCTCCCTTTACTATGTGGCTGGTTAATTAATTGTTTTATCTTTTTTATTTTTAGATCCACCCACAAGTTAAAATCGACTATAATGCAGGTGAGTTTGAGTTATAAATTAAAAAGCTAAAGTGATGTTTCTTAGAATGAGCTTCAAAATGAGTTGATAAACTTCATATGAGTCCATAATTTAAATTAGTTAGATCACCACTTGGTAATATAATTTAGCAATGAAAAATATTGAACATCCATGTTAGAGACCGATTGTAGGGAACCGAAATATATCAAACACGTAATATTAGGCTTAAAGACCCTGGAGGTCCCTCTACTTTCAAAAATTGACCAGCCAAGTCCCCGCACAAAAATGTCACCAACGCAGTCCCCCTATAATCAATAAATGGAATATTCAATTTTTTTTAATATTAATTCAAATTGAAAATGACATGTGTCGAGCTCTAATTGGTTCAAAATTAATTAAATTGTGTAAAATTACTATTTTGCCCTTAAAATATTTTAATATTTAGCCACTGTACCTTTCTTCTTCCTCTCCTTCTCTTCACCGCACTCAAACTCCGGCAACCTCATGGTCCGACAAAGCTGATAGTGACACGATTTTGCCGAGTGGCCGTCATTAGCTGCTATCCTCATTGCATGGCAGTTAGAACAACCATAATCCTTAATCTT
>JAYMTK010002463.1:0-13850 GCA_036897405.1 Pelargonium myrrhifolium | reverse complement strand
ACCACAGGGGGAGGCACACATAAACGGGCCACTTATCGGGCCAAGGTCTGGATCAAAACCAGCTCTGATACCATGTTGAGAACCACCTCAACTAAAAGCTTAATCTGGTAGTTGAAAGTCCAATAATAGTTTTATACTCTAACATTATGAACAAACCTCGAAAGAAGATTGGTTTAGGTGTGATTAAACGATTTAAAGATGTCAAGCGCTAAAATGCGAACCCACTCTAGAACCACATGATTTACGCACAAAAAAGTAATTAAAAAAAATTAAAAGTTGTCCGATAAAAATACGGGCATATTTTCTCGACTTGGTGACCCGCACCGCCGGGTATAAGAAATTGTGGCGATGATGGATGGTGGGAAATGCACGATGATGAGGCATGACATGCATGTGTGTTGACATGAGGTGGCAGAGAGAGAAAGTGAACAAGGCATGAGCCGACAAGGAAATTGGTGGGGTCCAGGGGATAGGATATGGTATGATGTGATGTGATGTGACATGACTTGTTCGAGAATAGAGCCCCGAGGACAATGATGTTTTCCTCGGCGATGACGTGGACCGATTTATTCGGCGCCGGCGCCGGCAACTGCATGCCCGCCGACGTATGTATTAACTCCTCTGCTACGAGAAATGGAGAGACATCATGACTACAGCCGGCAAAATGGATTCGTACTCGCAAATACCCGCAACTCAATGCTAAAAATATAAAATTCGGATAGATTTTTTTAATTTTAAAAATATCGGGTTAGATATACCCGCTATTTCATGCCTAAAACCCGTTTTTCGATCTTAACTCGACCTACCCGGATACCCTATAGGGTTAGGGTGTTTGCAACTAGAACCCGACCCGACCCGACCATACTTTTTGCTAGCTCTAATCATGAGACAACCGTCAATTTGAACTTCGCAATTTTGGTTTAGATATTTCCGGTCAAGGGTTAATTATGATGCACTAAGTGCTTGTTTGGTAATACTTCTCGTAAGTTATAAGTAACTTTTAAGCAACTTCTAAAAGTTGCGATTATTTGCTAATAAAATTAAAGAGAAATACTTTTGAAATTAAATATCAGTTTATACAATTCAAAATTGTTTTTTTATTATTATTTTTATTTTATGAAATGACTAAAAAGAACATAATTATAATTTTTTTTACTATGAATTATAAGTAAAGACATGATTAATTATTTATGCACTTCTCATGTTATAAGCTAAAAAAAAATAGTTTATGGAAACTTCACCATCATTGCATAAGTCACCAAAAGCTAGATGAAAGCGAACAATGTGTTTACTCCTCTCACTCACCCTTCCAACCTCATCATGCCAAACCCTCGTTGTTCTGCCATTTTTTCAGTCCTAGTACTGCTTGCAACCATTAACCACCGTATGTGCACTATTTCGCTCCTTCACCGATGCCTCTGACCGCCTCTCTTTCCTCGTCCCTCACCCTCTCGAAGCTTCATTCTTCTTTCTCAAATCCCTCACTAATCGAATCCCGATCCTTTACTAGTACCCCATACCACCAGTAAAATGGCGACACCCTTCTCTTTTGCAAATCCTAGAAATGAAAATAGAAACCTTTTACTCCTCTCACCCTTTCACGGTTGCTTATGTACAATTTAAATCAAAAACTATATTATTATTATTATTATTATTGAACGTATTATTAATACATGTTGGACGGAGCAAATATAAATCTACACACTTTTAACGTGAAGCTTAAACTAGCCCGACTTAAGACCTACAACCTGAACATACATGTACACTTTCATTGGATTCATATTAAGTTATTTCAACCTGATATGAGTCCCGAATTGCCAACTCTATAAATATCACAATTAATTTCAATATAAGACTCTTGGTTCTGTCCTGTTGGATCCTTATTGCGTAGCTAAGAAGCTAGACCGCCAGGCCCATATGGGCCCATATACCTGACCGAACTGGGCCAGCTAACAGCATATTTATGAAACTAAACAAGTTATGTTTCAGATAAGGCCCATGGGCCTCGGCCCATTCTTGTTCCGTTTCACATTACATGCCGTTTCTTCTTCGCTTGTCTCACGAGTCAGAAGCTGAAACCAGAGAGAGAGAACCATCGTCGTCTCCAGACCTTCACAACAGACGATTTCTGCGAATCGCGAAACCGAGTCGAATCGGGCCGATTCGAGTCCATTTCTTCAGGTACGTTTCTTCAATTTCGATTTCTCATGCATTATATTTTGTTTGCTTATGTGCCTCCGTAGAATGTGTGGTCGTATGGACTAGTTGATTAGGGTTCCGATATTGAATCCATTGTGCAATTAGTTTGCAATTGAATGTTTTGATCTCAATTGGTGTAGAATTTTCAGAATGCTGGTATAAGATTTCGTTTGTTTGTTGAGATCTGATATTGTTTTTACCAATTTGCCGATGTGTTGCTTGTATAATGTTGTCTCGAGGTAATTTCATAATGTTTTAGATTTCTTAGAGAAATTGGCGTCCGAGGACTGGAACAGAATGATTGTTAACTTAGTTTGGTTGAACTTATTAAATTTTGGGTGTTTTGGATTATTATTTTTTTTTTCGGTAGAGGAAGGATTTGTTTCACTTATATTTAGCATTTTGATCCAAAGAAGTGTCTGTTTCACTGTAACAGAATGATTGTGTAATGTAGATTAAATTTAAGAAATCTTGGGTGTTTTGTGTGTGTGTTGGGGTAGAGGAAGGAATTGTTTCATATGTAATTAGCATTTTGATCGGAAGAAGTGATTGTTTAGGAATTGGATAAAAATGCCTGCACAAAAGATTGAATCTGGTCACCAAGATACAGTCCATGATGTGGCAATGGATCACTATGGTAAGCGTCTTGCGTCAGCTTCATCGGACCACACAATTAGGATAATTGGGATCAGCAGCTCAACCTCTCAGCATCTTGCGATGTTGACTGGTCACTTAGGGCCTGTTTGGCAGGTGTCCTGGGCTCATCCGAAGTTTGGGTCCTTGCTTGCTTCATGTTCTTATGATGGGCGTGTGATTATATGGAAGGAGGGTAATCAGAATGAGTGGACTCAATTCCATGTCTTCACTGAACACAAATCATCGGTCAATTCAATTGCTTGGGCTCCCCATGAAATAGGTCTTTGTTTGGCCTGTGGTTCATCTGATGGTAATATTTCGGTTTTCACTGCACAACCCGATGGACGTTGGGACACCGCAAGGATTGACCAAGCTCACCCAGTTGGTGTCACTTCTGTTTCATGGGCCCCGTCAATGGCACCTGGTGCTCTTGTTGGTTCTGGCATGCTTGACCCTGTACAGAAACTTTGCTCCGGTGGTTGTGACAATACCGTGAAGGTGTGGAAGCTTAACAATGGGGGTTGGAAGATGGACTGTTTTCCAGCTCTTCAAATGCATACCGACTGGGTTAGGGATGTTTCTTGGGCACCCAACTTGGGACTTCCCAAATCGACTATTGCAAGTGCCTCGCAGGATGGGAAAGTCATCATATGGACCGTGGGGAAGGAAGGCGATCAATGGCAAGGCAAGGTGTTGAATGATTTTAAGACCCCGGTTTGGAGGGTCTCATGGTCGCTCACGGGAAACATATTGGCCGTGGCTGATGGGAGCAACAACGTGACATTGTGGAAAGAAGCTGTAGATGGGGAGTGGCAACAGGTGACAACAGTTGAGCCATAAAATATTAGTTTTTATTAATTTCTTTGGCAACTTTAGATCATGTTCTGGATTTTATCAAAACATGTCTTGGATCCTTTTCCGTTTTCATTTTTCTTTTAACATATTATTACATAGTTGAGACTTGAGAACTTGTCCTTCACATCTTTGAACTCTGAATTTTGAAACTTCGGTTTGACACTTGATGATTAGCTCTCGGGAATCTGGCTCATGATTTTACTTATTATGAGATATTTTGCTTATGTGACCGTTCTTAGGTTACATGTTGTTGGTAAGAACAATATTAGGTCTCATATAGAGAATGGTAATATATGTATTAGTAGATTATCACGCTTCTTTACAGATTAAATTCGTTGCTAAGTGTGAATATTGCTGCTACTGCGAATCTCGATGCTTAATATTGAAGCACCTAAACAGCAGTAACCAAAACCCGTTCTTTCTCAAACATTTACTTAGTGACCCATTTCCATGTGGGTTCTTTTTGCTTCTTCTTTTCCTTTCTTTGTATCCAAAGGTGGCCATGTGGATTATAATATTAGCTAAATGTGACTGTCGCAGTATCCTGCAAATGAGTGAGCTTTTCTTAATTCTTTTGTGTAGAACACTAGAGTCTATAACTTTAGAGCCACAATGTCTTCTGTGTTAAGTAAAATATCTATGTTGCTTGCGCTATTTTCATTCATTTAGATATATCATCGAACTATCTGCAAATTCATTTATGAACTGTTGCAATATTTGCATTGATTACTTTTCTTAGAATTCGAGGAGGTGATGCCCATGCCATGCCATGCCATGCTTTCTGTTGGGAAATTGAATAGTATTTAGCCATCTTGCGCATTATTGGTGAATTTTGACTTGGCGTTTTGCATTAGATGCTTGACATGGTGAGTGAAAGAACTAAGATTCACAGTTACAGGTCATGGACATGGGCATTGCACTGCATATAACTTTATCTCGTGTTTTGTTGAAATTAGACTGCTCGTTAAGTACTCTTTGTCAGTTGGATCTTTAGCCGACAAAGATAAAAGTGTTGTTCATGTGGCTATGTTTTCAGCTAATGAGTGTTTAGGGAGAGGTATTGGCTTTTTTTGAGAGTAGTGTTTGTGCAAATGATTGAATAAAGACATGAAAATGAGAACAGAAGCAACCATGTGCTCTAAGTGGAGATGTAATGTGGAACTTGCACCAACCTCTTAATGGCTTACACAACCCTTGTTCTCTTTTTTGGTATAATGAGAAAGGGAAGATGAGTTTTCGGTTTGTCGCGCATTTTTGATTTAGAATGAGTGTTTTTAAGGAGTTCGTTATGTATAAATTATCAGTAGTATTCTTGTAGTAAGTTATTTAGTATTTCTTGATATAGGTGATAATTGAGTTGTGTTGGTTTGGGTTTATGTTGATAAAGCTAGTCCGAGTCCGACCCAACAAGGGCTTCGGGATGTGGATTGGATGGGTCGGTTTCAGTTTTTAGGTATAAATGTGCGGGTTTGTGTGGATTCATCCGACTCGATCAATTCATAAATTGGTCGGATGGGACTTCGGGTGCATGCGGGTTCAAGTCTAAATTTTCAATTTTATCCTTTGAGTTTATTACAATACATGTTCGTAAGGTTACAAAAAGAATTACACAAAAGTTTGAAATGAGATTTGTCAAGGTATTGTTCTTGAATTCAAATAGTTATCTTACAACTCAAGTTTGTTAAACTCGTTCTCTCTTTGTTTCAAAATGGATGTCTTATTTTTTTCACAAAAAATTAATTATAATTTAGTTAGTATTGAATATTAGTGTATATAATGTAACAAACTTATGAGATTTTAACCAACTTATTATAAAAATATTATTAATAATTCATATAACTAACTTTTCTTCGTATACTCATATGTGTTGTTTTACCATACTTGTCAATGTTTAACTAACTTATCTTATGAATCCAACCAATCAATTCAATAAAACCTCAAATTTCATTATGAGATAAATTTTGAACTGATGCAACCTCAATTTGTAACTCTTGATCGATTTTTATTTTTTTTTATCGGCAAAAGTACTAATATTATTAAAATCTCTAAGACATAGATAAAAATAAACATTACATACTCGAAAATGAGACAAATAACCAAAACATTGGAAATAGTCACATATACACATAGAAACGAGAAGTCAATAAAGATTATGAATAAATGAAAATGCAGTTACCCATGATGAAATGGGAACCGGCGATAATTAATGGGCCCCGAGATCAAAGATTCCCAGGATTGAAGCCGGAGAGACATCGAATGCTGCGATGAGGACGTAGACTCTTGAGAGATCAATTTTGAACATGTCTCACCACTTACTAAAAATGTTGTAACAGATAAAAGAAATCATAAAGTAAGAAACCTGATAATTTTTTGATCGACTCCCTTGAACCCGCCACCCGAATTGTCATCTATACCCGACACACATATCGAAAGAAAAAACCATTAACATACTAAAATATATTTAAAAGCCAATAATTGAGGGAAAATTCCAAGCCCTTAATTAAAGCCATGCATGAAGGAAAGTGAGTGTAGTGAGTGTGCCAAGCACGTGACCTCACTTGCACGTGCTACCATGTTATAGTACTAGACATGTTGAGCACAACGCACGTGTGAGGCGAAGCATCATAGCAAGAAAGTGGCCACAATCAATCCAATCAGTTTCCGCCACGTGGAATTGACCACCACCCACTTTTTTTAAAAATAAATTAAAATCCAAATAATTAAAAATAAGACCCTAAATTGCTCACATGATCGCTGACAACACCCCCGCCTTTGTCACGTGCTTCTTGGACCCATTTTAACAAATAAATAAATAAAAATATTAACAATAAAAGCAATTAATTTTAAAATAAGTAAAAGAATCATTTTACTTTTTACTTTGAAATAAAAAAATAAAAAAATAATATTAAATGATGGATGGGCAGTAATTAAAAAAAATAACTGTCAATAAACTAACCTTATCCAAATTAATTACCGTTTTGGGATTAGTGTCGAGTGACTCGGACCCATCTGACTCGGTCTGTGTCCTCCCCAACATATAATCATATGGATAGATTGTGTTGCTATTGTTTTTTGCGTCCTTCTATTTAGGAGCATTTTTACAACTTGTTGGATTGAGTTTTTGGTGTAAATTTGAAATTGCTTAACTTGAAATCAAAATAATAGCGGTTCGAAATGGATTTACATGTAAGATGTATGGGATTATGCCAAGTTGTTTGACTCGACCAACATTATCAAAAAATTGTCGGGTTTTAACTATTTTTAACAAAATTTTACCTGCTCTTTTTATGTTTAGTTCACCATCAAAAAAATTCACTTTAAGTCACCATCTATATTTTCTTTGTCAGTTGCAATTTTATCCTTTTTTCTTCACTTTTATTTATTATATGTTACTCAGTTCAGTTATCAATATTATTTTTGTAATAAATTAGTTTGAACCAATTTAGTTTGTTACAACACATGTTTATGAGGATACAATATTAAATGTACAACATTGTCTAGATTTTTCTTGAAAATGAACTGAAAATACTCATTTTGAGACAAATAAAGTGTATGTTTATCAGCCCTTAGGTGATTGTTTTCGTTATTACCGTTGCCACCATCTTCACAACTAGTTATTATTGCTCGTTTTTCTTCTACTTGATCTCGTCTTATATTACTATGCGTGGATTGTTTTATCATCTTTATCTCCACCATATGTTAGTTTGTGATGTGCTTACTGGCTACTGCCGATCAGTTTGATATACTTTTCATGTTCCTTTTTCTTCTTCTTCTTCTTCTTTGTATTTAGTTATCGTATTTCATAATATGTTTTCACCTTTTTTTGGTGTAGATTTTGTTAGACTCTTTATTGTTTAAAATTGTTCATTTTGTTAAAAATAAAATAAATAATAATAATATTTCTTAATATGTATTGTTGCGTCCCAAATGCTTGTGAAGGAGCATATTGGTTAGTTATATTATTTCATCGTTACATTCAAAATTTTAATAAAAAATGACAGTCATATATTTTCTTTAACATTTGAAATTGGCGAATCACTTTGCTCTTGTTACAGTGTTTAATTTTACGTCAATTTTCCTACAATTGAAGTATGTAATGCGTCATTAGTTACTAGTGAATTAATATTTTCGTAAAATAACATATGAGATAATGAGAATAAAAATGATACCACCATTTAATGGGATATTAATTCATGTAACATGGCAGGTAAGATTATATACATATAAAAATAAGATTTCACTTGGAGTACACGTGGATGAGATCAGAGCCGTTGATTTCTGTAAATTGAGCTGTAATCATCGTGCTTAAACGTGGTTAAGGGAATAATAATAATAATATGGTAGGGCATTTGGGGGGTAACAAAGTACAATTAGTGCCAATTTTAAATTAATTAATATTTCAGGGTCATAATTAAAAATAACTACAATTTGCACAATTCCCAATATGAAAATTTAAAAACAATTAAACTAAAATTAATTATGTTATTATTCCCATCAAAAAAAAAAAAATTATGTTATTATTATTATCATTAAGAGCAGAAAAATTAGGCTGTAAAATTGGACACTAATGGATGAGCTCATAGCGACAAAACCTGCAATAGATCGATTCTTTAGGAGGTGAATTTTTTTAAAAACTATTTAATGTTTTTACAATAAAACATATAATAATAATTATTTTTGTCTCTTAAATATATAAGGATAGAAATTAATATTGAATGAAAAAAATGTCAAATCTTAGAAAGGTAATGACTTATATGATGTTTTTATTGCAAATTAATTTTGTTAATTTATGTTGGCATTTTTTAATCATGCATGCATTTTAAATTTATCCATCTTCCATATTTATTAGTATTATAAAAATAAAAAAAATTAACAAAGTAGGGATTTTCAATGTATGTTTTTATTATTTAGAGTAAAAATGGTAAATTTTGAATATTTTTTTAATAGTACAAAATATATAACAAATTGGGTAAAAAGGGCATTAACTTTTCAAGTATAAATAAGAGCCAACATTAAATTCAAGTCATGGGAAAAAAGAGAGTTGGTGGTGATACACCAAGCTTACAAGTCACTCTCAATCAAATGATAAAAGATAAAAATAAAAATTTAATTTGGATAGTAAAACTAAAAACTCTTACATTTTTTTAGCATAATAAAATATCATTTGCCAGATAAATATTAATGAGTTGTCAATATTATTATTTTTCTTAATATTTTAAATATACAATGTTATATATATTTCGTAAACTTGACGCAATGCGCTTAAAATTCACAAATAGTGACATCATATATATGTAGTCGTTATTCGTTGAAATTTAATTTTAAACTAAAATACGTATGTTTCACATGAATTATTGAGACATTTACCATTTTTCTTTTTAGATTAATTAGATACTATTAAGTTTGAAATAAAATTACAAAAAATTCAAAATTCAAAACTAAAAAGATGAAAATACATAACCAAAAGAGAGTTTTTTTTTTTTTTCTTCTTCAAAATCAAAAAAGAAACAAAAGAGAGAGAAACAAAAAAGAAGCAAAAGTGGAAATAGTAATATGTAATTTAATCACCAATTTTAATATTCTTTACAGAAGTTGCAAGTCACTTCCCTATTATTTTATTTCTACCCTCTGCATGTAAAAAGATGCTCCAATTTCACGTTATTTACAATTCTGCCACTCCCCCCCTCTCCTCAAAACCCACCTCCTCTCCTCCCCACACTCCCAACACACCCACTTTCTCTCTCTACACCACTTTCTCTCTCTACAAAATCCAACGCCAATTCACGCATTTATAGCCCCTACGACGTCGTTTCTATGGAAGTTCCGGGGTTTTTCATGGGCGGCGGGTACTTCGGCGCCGGCGCCGGAGAGTTCTTGCCGGAGAAGAAGCTCTCCGAGCAGAAGTCTCTCGAACATTTCACCGTCGACGACCTTCTTGATTTCCCGGCCGAAGACGCCGTAATGGCCGACGGATTCTT
Organism: Pelargonium myrrhifolium; assembly: GCA_036897405.1. Classification (NCBI taxonomy): domain Eukaryota; kingdom Viridiplantae; phylum Streptophyta; class Magnoliopsida; order Geraniales; family Geraniaceae; genus Pelargonium; species Pelargonium myrrhifolium. The sequence goes on along the minus strand of JAYMTK010002463.1, from coordinate 4,182 downwards.
CGGCGACGTCGCGAATTCCACCGACTCCTCCGCCGCCGTCACTCCCGTCGACAGCTGCAACTCCTCCGTCTCCGGCGACCACCACCACTTCGCCGGCAACATTTCTCAGTTCTCCAACGACCTCTGCGTTCCGGTAATTACGTTCAATTTCGTCGAATTCATCAATTTCATATTTAATAATTTGAATTTATAATTTATTGATGATTTTTTTCTTTTAATTTCTTTTTAGTATGATCAAATAGCGGAGCTCGAGTGGCTCTCGAATTTCGTCGAAGACTCGTTCTCCACAAAAGAGGACCTAAAATCGCTCCACTTAGTCACAGGAGCGAAGATTCCGGCGCCGGAAACCTCCTCCTCCGCCCGAAACGCTCACATTTTCCAATCGGAGACTCCTCTCCCGGGGAAGGCCCGGAGCAAGCGCTCACGCGCCGCCCCCTGCGACTGGTCCACGCGCCTCCTCCACCTCTCCTCCGACCCCAAACCGCCGCACCTCCCGTCGCCTGCGGCGACAAAAAAGCGCGATTCCGGCGGAAACTCCGACTCCTCCGGCCGGAAATGCCTGCATTGCGCGACGGAGAAGACGCCGCAGTGGCGGACCGGTCCGATGGGGCCGAAAACGCTGTGCAACGCGTGTGGTGTCCGGTTCAAGTCCGGTCGTCTGGTGCCGGAGTACCGGCCGGCGGCGAGCCCGACGTTCGTGTCGGCGAGGCACTCGAATTCGCACCGGAAGGTGTTGGAGCTGAGGAGGCAAAAGGATATGCAGAGAGCACAGCACCATCAACAGTTCTTGAGTCAAAGTTCGATTTTCGGCGTATCGAACGGTGCTGATGAGTTCTTGATTCACCATCACAACGGTCCGGATTATAGGCACATGATATGAGGTTTAGGGGTGGCATGTAGAGTAGTTGAGCTCTAGTTTAGCAACTACTTGTGGTAGCTTTTGCTAATTTTGCTACTTCTTTTTTTCAAAATTTGTAGTTTTGAAATTATATTTTTTTGGGAAAAAAAAAATGAAATGTAGAATGTAAGAGAGAGAGAGAGAGAGAGAGAAAGAGCAAATTGGTTGTAAACTCTACCATGTTTATCTAATTTTTTCTTGGAAAAATTCAAGACTTTTTTGTCAAAAATATTCGCACATTTGGAATGATATAGCGCGAAAGATGATAGAACTTTAACTGATTATATCTCAATTCCAGTAAATAATGAATTTTTGATGAATTTTAGTGTATATCTCGAAAATTAAGTATCAGTCGACTGATAAATAATCATGTATTGATGCACCACATTTGTGAAATCTATGGGCCATGATAAAATATGGTGAACCCATAACTAAACATGCCTATCAATGATTCAATGCTAGCTTGAACCAATTCCTAATTATATATTGATTAATATATGGTTTTATTTTTTATATGGTTTGGACATGTGAGTTGCCCAATTGAAAAGCCAAAAATTATTCATTGTATTGCTCAAAATGGTGTGCACCAACGGTCAAAGATGCATTATTTGAAAAAACAATGCATCAATGAGAAAAAGGTCAAAGATACATGGAAGATGCACCCTATCTATCTTGTAATAGACTCTATTATTATAGTTTAGAATGTGAATGCAATAACATACATCATGGGCATGAAAAAACACGGTATGTTATAGTTTATTATTCGAATGAACCGATCTTTATCTTTAGAATTGAAGTAACTATTTTTATCTTTTAAGGTAATTCGAAAATTTGAGGATGTCGATGAAAAAAGAATTTGAATTTGAAAAATAATTTTTTGAAACTCTACATTCAAAGACATGAGTTAGCGGTTTTCTAAGCAGAGGTTGAGGTAACATGGACGATAAATGAAAGGAGAGAGAAAGCAACAAATGACTTTCCAAATTGAGGTACGTGAGTTTCTATATCATATAAAAGATAACTTATTATACCGTCTCCCTCATTAAAATGAGTCATCTATGATACACAGACACACACACACACAAACCATAAAGAAATAGTCTTCTTCAACCCAAAGTACTCTTGTAGTGCCTATGTAATCTTCATTTGACATGAGCGTGATACAAAGATAAATTTGTCGATAATCAGCATGAGCGGTGCATAACTATCCGATATAATTAAAACTCCCGATCAAAGCTAAAAAGACGGTTTTCGAGCAAGGACACAAGTGGACCCACCATTACCCCATTCTCACCTTCACTTTTATCTCATTTATAAACAACATTATTTACGTCGACGTAAGAATAATCTCTAAAAATCCTCTCTTAATCTCATGCTATTCACCTATTCTCTCTTTCTCAGAGAGTTTACTCCTTTCAGTTATTTTACCTGATTGTTGTAAGTTGCCCTAAAACAACACCGTTTTCATAGTTATTTGTGTCTATTTCGTCAATAAGTATTAAAACAAAAGAACGAAACAATCTGATCAGTGGAAATAAACAATAGTTTCATTGGCACGAGAAGCCAATGTTTTTAGAAGGGAGATAAAGGGCACCCAAAATTGTGGGCATGTAAAGCAAGAACATAGATTTGAGTGACAAATCAATAATATGATTATCTACACAAACCCATCGTATAGTGTACGTACCATGATACTACTTACAAGAAAGTGACCATAGAGAAATAAAGAAAAAATTAATGATGAAATCAAGGTAGGGAAGCATTGTGGGAACCAATAAAATTAGAGGAGAATTGGGTGCTTAGCTTGCAAAAAAGTCTCCTTCACTCACACCCACAAAGGTCATGTGCTCTCAAAAACAACAATATTTAGTGAAATAGTATATATAGAATTAGGTACACATAATTAGAGTTGATTTAATTGTCCTTGTCCACATGATCCTAGATATTTGCTCTTTCATGGGCTCCACTTTATTTACACTATTAATATATAGTACAATATATGCATATAATTTATGTATCTAATATTCTTCCTAGGTTTGTGATAACTTGTGATTAAGGGTTTCCTTAATTTTGGTTTAAAGTCCACTTCTATTTTATTTACATCTAGTGTGAATCTATTTTTCAAGGTACAGTAAATTTAAAAGTTCGATGCGTACTATTAAAGAGGATTAAGACATGACTTTTTGATACATATTATTTTCATGTGCAGTAGTTGCATATGATAATTGATAGAGTTTCAAACATTTATCGGTCAAAAATGCATTTTTAATTTTTTTATAAATATGTCGGTGCATAGAATATAGACTATACTACAATATATTGATCGTTAAACTTTTAGACAAACAATACATTATTACGTGTTGAAGACACAAATTTCTTTCAATTATTTAATTTACATACACAACGACTTTAAAATGAATATTGCAATGTTAATTATGTTTGACTTTTGCAACTTACTAGAATCAATTAATTATAACCATGGTTAGTACATATACATATTAGAATAAATAATACAATGACTTTTGAAGTTTAAATCAATCCAACATGTCACTTGAAACAAATTAGTGAGCGGAAAACACCTCGTTGGATCCAATACAATTATGATGACATATTTTTACTGACAACTCATTCTAAGTTAAAATTATTTTTGACTTAAAATTATGATATCTACCTATAGAACTGGATCAAAAGTTCAAGATTAAAAAAAAAAACCTATCAAATATTGTTTGATTTCAACGAGCATAGACATGAAAAAATATATAATGTTTTGTTCTAATGAATTTGCAGGTGCAAAACACCCGTATCATCTAATAAATCTTGCCAAATTGCAATAATATATTCTCATCGACAACCGATGAATCTGAATTAAATTTATCTGAACACAAAATCATGATATTCTATGTACACAACTTGATCAAAATACCAAAGATTCATGAAACTCTAAATTGTTGTTTGATTTTGATCATGAACATGGACATAAAAAAAGAGGATATCATTGAGAAGAGTACAATGAAAGTACATTAAACAAATGATCAATCCAAATATTGAGAGCTGAGCCTGTGTAAGTGGTTGATACTTGATAGTGATATAAACATATATATATATATATATATATTGATATATAATATAAGTGCATGGGGATGAGGAGAATTTGAAGAAGGCATGTGAGCAATGAAAGAGAGGCACATGCATGCAAAAGAGGAGCAGTACTGCTCATGTGTAGTTAATTTAAGTTTTCTGCATGCAGTTGTTTTTTGTTTGTTTGAAAAAAATGTAAATATATA
>JAYMTK010002462.1:0-13854 GCA_036897405.1 Pelargonium myrrhifolium | reverse complement strand
AGAGGCTCCTGCGCGTACGCCGCTCGCCGACTACCTCCTCCTACGCGAACGCTTCCGCCACGCGAGTTCTCACCGACGCTAGTCGGAGTCGGAGTAGCTCAAAAATTTGGGGGTGTTTGGGGGAGAGGGTTTTGGTTTGGGGGTTGGTAATGATGATGGGTGGAGTTTTGGTTGGGGCTTTGATTAGTAGGAGACAAGATTTGGAGTTTGTAGAGAGAGAATATGAGAGTGAGGAAGTGAAATTGAAGGTTGGATTGAAGGAGGAGGGTTTAGGGTTAGGGTTTGGGTGTGGTTGTGGTTGAGGGAGAGAGAGGAAGAAGGAGGTTAGGTGGAAGGTGATTTGGATTTTTTTGAATTAAAAAAAATGAAAAATGAAGAAAAGTTTTCCACATAGGAGATTTAACAATTATTTTTGACGGAATTGGACAGAGGGACCATTTTGGTCATTATTGGATAGTGCATGGACTATTTTGGAGCAAAATGAAATTTAGAGACCATGTTGGATAGTACAAGAACCAATTAGATACTTTATCAACAAAAAAAAAATTAAGGTGGTAACATTTTCCATGGTTGCTGTTCTATTACAACTTCTCTTCATCTTCCTTTTGTTCCTCCAACTTTGACATCGTCTACACCAAATAAATGCAACACTAATATAACGTTTTTTCATTTTTCTTTATATCCTTTTCTCGACCATTTATACAGGGATGCATACAATAGTCGTGTTCTAGAAATGTGGCCATTATTGCTCTGGCAAGAATAATTAAAAAACAAAAATTGCTTGTTGTCATGCACAAATTTACTGTGCATCCACTGAATCAACAAATTTTGTTATAGGCTGTGATTAGCATTAAAATCGGATTTGTGCGGATTCGAACTGATACATGAAATTTGAATTTAATTTGAAAAAAATTTAAATTTAATCGAATTTTTTGAGGGGTGAAATTTGAATTTTTAGTATAAAATAAATAGATTAATTCAATCTGATTTTACCAAATTAAATTAAATCAAAATTTAATTGAATCAAATTTTGAATGCTCCCAAATTTAGATCAAAAGAAAATTAAGTAACAAGGATTTGTTCAATCCAATGTATCTCTCTCCCTTTCCCAAATCAGCATTTGGCGTTTTCTCTTTACAACCCCACACATTTTCTTGCCCCCTTAAAGATTATAACTATTATCATTTATCAATTTTTTTCTCTCTTAGTACAATCACGTCACAAATTGTGAGGAGGAGGTTGTTTTGCCCTATTCTCCACTAGGACTTCACAAAAATATTGAGAATAGCTTGTGAATCCTTTTGTGGACCTCATTCAAGTTTGACAAAATAGTTGGCCCTCATAATAGCTCGGAAAAGTTTAGTTCTTGTCCTACCTTGAGATTTATTATTATGACATAAAATATTGATAATTTAACTATCAATCAAATATTTAAATTATAAACATTACTGATGCTACCCTAAATATCATATATTTTATGACAAATAAAAATATGACACGTGGCGCCCAAACTCCACGTCACGAACCACATTACCAAGAGGAGTTCAGAGATTTGCTCCCGAACTATGACTCTATTGACTCATGCCCAAATCATAACTCTGCGGACTTGTCCTCAAACCATGGTGTCGTGGACTCATTCCCGTCCCCTTATTCCGGCCTCTTCAGAAATCAAGGGTTGCGACGTCATGAGATAATGTCCAGCCTCGACCAGGAATGTCGCACACACCCAAGAAAGAAGGAAACCAAGACGCGACGACACCTCCTCGCACCTTGTCAACAAGGCTTGATTACAAGGTCATTTCGCCCTTTAAACAAGGCTCATTACAAGGTCATTTTTTCCTTGTTAACAAGACTCATTCACAAGGTCATTTCGCTATTGTAAACAAGCCTCGTCGACGAGGTCATTTCATCCTTGTAAACAAGCTTTGTTTAGAAGGTCATTTCGCTCTTGTCAATAAGCCTCGGTAACATGGTCGTCTCAAAGCGATAAGGTTTGTCACGATGCCAACAAGTGAGAAAACTTCATTATCATATAAACACCTCAACTTACAGTCAACCCCCTGAAGCAAACTAAGCAAACGTCGCACCAAAACATGCTCCGAACAACCTACAGGGGAGGTGGACCTTATAGGTCGCGACCAAAAAGGCTCATCCGCCATTGTAGGTTGCGACCAATATGGCTCCACCGCCCCCGTTTGGTGTTTTTCGTCCATTTCGTCTCTCAAAGGTCGTTCTAAGGCTTTGAAAAAGTCTCTACTCATTGTGAGCAAGTATGAGGGTCATGAACATCGTTCCAAGCCCCTATAAAGGTTGCTCGATACACCAAACATCGAACAACACTAACAAGAGCTCATGAGACCTTAGGATACTACCCCGCATGGGTAAGGCTCCTCAAGACTCTGAAATGAACCCAAGCACTCATGAGTCATGCGGGAACCCTTGAGCACGCCCAACATGTACGAGTGACGCGTATTTTTCGCAACTAAATGGAAAAAATATATGTCGAAGTAATAATTGTATAAAAGAGAACTTGTGAGAGTTCGGGTTGTCAAACCACAAGGACTACTTGTATGGAAACAAGTTAGATAAAGCCTATTTCAGTTGAAATATAAAGACCAAAACTAAACAAAAGCAATAATAAATTATTTGGTTGAAAAGGTTTTTGATTAACTACTATGAACTCGAACAAAAATCAGAATAAAGCAAGACAATCACAATGATAAAGTTATGAGCACAATAGTGGAAGCAATGCAAATAATCAAGGTAGATGTGTTGGATGAAATATGCGTAATTTGTCAATGATGTAAGAGGTAACCCTACTCAACAATTGTGTTTGAACCCCTTATTCCAAAGGTAATTAGAAAATAAGACAAGTCAAAACCTAAACTTAAGTCACCATGGTTTTCAATTATCAAGTCTTGCAATAAGATAAAGCTATGGATCAAATGAACTTCACAAGCATTGAATAATACAAGCAAATATCCAAGTCATTAGTGTTACATCAACAAATCAATGGACAATTACACGTTACTACCCTCTTAGATTCCGGTTTATCATGTTACCATTTTGTCTCATCACGTTACTACCATGCTGTTTCTTTTTTCCTCACGTTACTACCCTGAAGTTGTCTTTTTCCGATTCTGTTAGAAATTCCATCAGTTAACATGTAAAAAGACGAAAATACCCTTCTTTTTTATTTTTTATTTAAATAATAATATTATTATTAATTTAAAATTAAAAAAAAGAAAAAAAGGAAAAGACGATTAGGTACTCCGTCGACGGGATGGAGCGGTTCAGCCGTGGAGAGGAGGAGGCACCGTGGCGGTGGAAAGAGGGTAGGTTAGGTACTCCGGCGCGAGTTTTTTGTTGGCAGTGGGCGATTTTACGCTAGGTAGATCTGTAACTCCGGTGTTGTTCATCTTCTCCGTCGTCGTGGCGAGGTGCGAGGAGGCGGCGGTGGCGAGCCGATCTGGTTTATGAGAGAAGACTAGCGAGATCTGCGGCATGGACGACGACGGCGCGAAGCTGCGATTCTGGTGTGAAGTTGCGATTCTAGCGTGAAACTGCGATTCCGGCATAGACGATGACGGCACGAAGAGGAGGCGCAAGCTCCGGCGTGGACGATGACGGCGCGTTCTCCGCCGATCTGGTCCAGATTTGGCCATGGATAGAACAAGCTCCGACACGTTCTCTGCCGATCTGGTCTAGATCTGGCCTCGTCGGTCTTCTCTCTCCGGCGAGTAGTGACGAAGAAGATGACGTCTTATTCTCTTTTTTTGTTTGTAATTTTTTGGTTTTGTTTTGTAATTTTGGGAATTATGCGGTTTTGTTTTGAATTTTTGGGGTTTAATTTTGGTGTTTGATGTGAAATTTGGGGAATCTCCGGAGATTTTGTGAACTTTTCGGCGAAGCTTTGAAGTTTTTGGCGAACTTGTTCTTGACCCATTGTAGAAGAAGGGCAAAATCTGTATTTAGAACAATTTTAAAGTCATGTGCATGGCACATGATGAGAGAGAGTCAAATTCCGTTAAAATTAACAGACAAATGGACAGAAACACAAATTGGAAATTGTAGGGTAGTAATATGAAGGAAAAAAAAAAGAACTTTAGGGTAGTAACATGATAAACCGGAATCTAAGAGGGTAGTAACCTGTAATTTCCCCACAAATCAAACCTCTTATTCCTAAGATGCAAATGAATAAAGAAATGGGGTAATTGCACATGAACCCCCCGTACTTTACACGTTTTGCACATGATTTTGCTTGATTTTTTATTTTTGAATTTTTCGGCGGATTTTTGAAAATTACGGAAAGCCTATGAAGTTTCTGACGAGTTTTTGATTTTTCCGACGAGTTTTTGCAGTTTCCGCCGATAACTGGTCGCCGAAAACTTCAAACATTCATGTGTGATTGAATGTTGAAGAATGACAAAATGAGCATTTCTGAAAAAATTTAGGTCATGTGTATTACGGAGAGACCCCCTAACATAGTACATGGTAGTTAAAAGTTAAAATAAAACTTTAGAATATTCATGTGCAAAGCGTGTAAAGTACATGGGGTTCATGTGCAATTACCCCTAAAGAAATTAAGCATGTAAAGTGATCAATTCTACCCACGTATTAAACATGAACACTAACAAGCCTAACAATCATACTAACAAAGCATTTCCAAACCCACAATATATAATTATCCCTAGGTCATTAGAATGTCTTCACAACAAGATATTCAGCTCAAATTGAAATAATCAATACAAATGAACAAAACTAATATTATTTCATTCAAAAGCATATAAAAATCTCAAATATAAGCTTCAATTGCTAATATCCACCATAGAAAAGTAAGAGAGTAGCGAAATTACAAGATGAAGAATGAAAATGGAGAGGAAGCTCTCTTAAAATCTTAAAGTTTCAAGCATTTCCTCACTTTCTCTCTCTAGTTTCTCAATCTAAAAACCCCCGAAGTTGCAGATTATTGTAAATGGGGGTGGAACCTAGGGAAATGAACCCTAAAATTATTTAAATAGGTTCTCCAAAATATTAAAAAGTGTGCATGTACAAAAAAAGAGTCACAACTTTGCAGGAACTCAAAATTCAATTTTGAACTAGAGTCGTGATTATGTTGGCTAGAAAGTCGTGACTGAGACTTTTTGAGATTCTTCTTGTCCACAAAGTCGCGACTCTCTTAGAGCAGAGTTGCGACTTGAGTCTTCTGATATTTTCTAGTCGCGACTATGTGTTTGTTCCTCATAAAGTGCAGTTTTGGTTTGAAAGGTGGTGTCCTACAACCCCTCTTCTTGCTCATTTGCTTATCACTTCACTCCTAAGCTCGAAATCATTGCACAATACCTGCAATAACAAGTGCAAACCATTCAAACTTGTAATATAGACTCTTTGAGCCGTAAATGCAAGAGTAAAGTAATATTTAACGCAATTATGACCAAAAGCAAGAATTGAGCAAATAATGTCAATATGTGTGCAATTGTGATGATAAAACAAATGATTGAGATTGGAATGTGGGCTAAAGAGGTATGACACGTGCTATATGAAATCACACTATCAACGAGCGACGCTACCAAGAGGCAAAAGACTAAAGTCACAAGTGTGCCCCATGTCGTGGCACATTATAGTAGGAGGTATATAAACTCTCTCTTGGTAAGAGAGAGAGAGAGATCACATATTTTTTTTGTTTACTTTCTCTCTCTAAAACTCTCTCTGTGAGCTTCGTGCATTCCAATTAAGAACATAGTCTCACGCCCAAGGCGGCGTCCCAAAACACTCGGGTACCTCATTCTTTGGTGTGTTTTGTTCGCACAGGTCACAAGTCTGAACTAAGACACGAGACGGACCTTGACTTGAAGTAAGAACCTTGAAACTTGAACATCGAACAAACATAAGACATCACAAACTTGAACATTTGACACTTAGACCATATTTGGTAACTCTACAACCCAACTTCAAGGATAAACAGTAAAAAGTTTTAGCTAGTTGAAGTTGCTGGTTTGTTTGTCAATTTTTTGGAACTTCAAGTCATGGAAACTTCAAGCAACTTCAAGTCATGATTTGGAGAAGTCGGGAAATAGCTCATGCATCTAAGAAGTTGTTGCAAAAAGAAATGGTTTGTATGTGAAAAATAAGACTTACCCCTAATTGAAATCAATTTTTATTTTTCAACCATTCTCCTCCAGCAAGTTTCCTTATATTATTATAAACCAACATGTTATTTTGTGATATTAGAAATGTTGTTTATTATATTCGTTTGAATGATTTGTATTCATAGTGTCAAGTTTTGATGTTTTTTAATTGTTGAAATGTTTATTGTTCTTCACTGTAGTCGACCTATTATACAATCTGGTCGACATGTCTTACTCAGTGCTTACAACCTAAACTCATATAAAATGAGGGTCGACCTGATGATAAACTTGGTCGACCTTAATTTATCTGATTTTATTTTAATTTTTTTGTTAAAATTTGAAAAAAGTAATAAAGTAATAAATGTTGATATTATAAATTATTTTGGTCATAGATGGAGAATAACGGTAATAATCATTTTATGACTAACTCTATTTTTCAATTTGATTTTTTTTTATCAATTAATGGTTTCAACATATCCAACTCAACTCAGTAAACCAACAATATATTTATTATTTTATAATTAACTATATTTTTAATTACCATGCCCCTTTTGGTAATTTCATTTTTTTTTTTCATCTCCTTCAAATTTTGTATTTGACAAATATACTATTCCATCAAACTCCTTTCAATTTCAATTTTACCAAACATAGCTTCTTTTTCCATTTGAAACTTCCGGCTACTTCCGGTTCATTCTAAAATCAAGTACTTTTACCAAAAAAACACTTAGACTTAGAACTTGAATATTAAAGACAAATTCTTTTGATCCATGGATAAGACGACAAGATTTCTAGTGAGTTTGCTTAGACCCGAGTCAAACAGGCGCATCAATTATCTATCAATTTAGTAATTTAACTTGATAGTGCCTTTTTCACTTAGTAAAAAAAAAAAGCTCCTTAAGAGTCATTGTCGCATTATCTACTTGTTAGGGAAGTATATATAGAATTCGAATGTATGTTGAAGTCTGAGAATGGAGCAAGTGTCTAATGCCGTTTTTGGGTGGAGCTGAAGGATTGAATCCTTAGTCTTAAGTTTCTGGCGCATGCACAAGGGTAGAATTCCGTTAACAAAGGCCACAGGTGTGTACCCAAAAAATTACCTCGAACTTAACAAAAAAAATTGAGTCACACTTCTCTATGAAGGACTCTAGAAAGATTTTCTAGAGAGAAAGAAAGTCTTTTATAAATTGTCTAAACCTTTTCTCTTACCAATGAATGAGTACTTATTCTTACCATCAAAATTTTAATAATGTCTTCGTGTGTTTGGTTGTTGAGTAGCGGGGTTCGCTTCGAGTATCAGATCAATTCTAGCCTTTCAAAAATGCTGACCACAAGTACCAAATGTAATATAAACATCTAGTAAGACTTTCAAGCACTACGGTGGAATAGGTCCCTTTAAGAGCCTCTATGACTCTGGATAGCGTCTTAGTTTTCGAACCGAATGCAACGTTTTCATGGTGGCCCAGTGAGGCGGAGAGTCGTTTAGAGTCTATGTGTGGTAGGGAGACATTTTTTTTCCAAGTAAGGCAGAGATTCTGGAAGGTGTCAGGACAAGTGGGGATCTTGGAGGACTCTTGCACAAGCCAAATGTTTACAAAGCTCCTTATGGGAGCCTTAGATTTGGAGAAGAGACTTTGAGGGCTTTAAGAGTCCCATATTTTGATAAGAGATTTGGGAATTTTTTTGGGGTCCCATAATTAGAGAAGAGTTTCAAAGAAGCTTTCGAGGCTTCGTATTTGAAAAAAAAAAGGTTTGGAAATATCTATGAAGACTAGCTAAGTGTTGAGTTGGAGTATTGGGAGTGACTTAAGAAGAAAATCTGAGAACACAATATGTTAAATAAATGTTGTGGCCTTTATTGGAGCTCTAAAAGTGTCTTGAGTGCGAAAAAATCGACTCAAATATAATCGAGGGTGGATCACTATCCTTTTTCATGACAAAAGAACTACTGGTTGAGCTCATCGCGACGAAGGATGCTTGTTGTGACGAGAAATATCTTGTAGTTGTAAATACTTTTCCATAGGAAACTTTTCATCATAATGAGATCGATTTTGACGCGACGATGGGGTCTGTTGGAAAGTTAGCAATCTAATGAGAAACTCTTCGTGGGGGTTGCCTTAGTTACATTTTTCATGATCGAAGGGCTCTGTTTACCTCCATCATGCTTCAAGGGGTTTGTTTACTTTCTTTAATGACCAAAGATTTTGTTTATCTCTATCGTTCCCGAAGGACTTCGTCAAACAATGAACGAAAGCTTTGTATACATCCATCGTGTTTAAAAGGATTCAATTACCTTATTTGACGACCAAAGACTCCATTTACCTTCATAATGTCTGAATGACTTCTTTTATCTCCTTTATGACTGAAGGGTTTCGTTTACCTCCTTTGGTGGTTGAAGAAACACATTGTTTATAAAAAATTTTGCTTTCACAGGAGCACATTTATGTAATGTGAGCATGAGACATCCATGGTTATGAGACTCATGTTGGTGTGAGGTTTTGTGGGCATGAGACATCTTCGTTCGTGCTTCTTAGTTCCAAGAGCATGTTAGATGGGACGCGATCCGAGAGAAAATTTACAAGGGTGCGCAAGAGATATTAGGAAAAACCTTGAGATCTTTGAAACTCTTGGAGGTCTATATTTCGTTTTAACTTATGATTTTTTATGTACCGTCAAAACTTTTAAGTATAATTGGAGTCACAACGTAAGAAAGTATGATAAATTAACATATTGTTCTCTTTGTCTTGATATGAACGTCTCGTATTTTGATTTTCAAAATATTAAGAGAAAGTAATTTGGGTTAGATATTTAACCTCTTGTTAATTTATTGTAACATTTTTTTGAATCAACAAAAAAAAGGGTACTAATATTGAAAGTTACCGAGAGGGAATCACAAGTACAAACACTAAAGAAGTAAAGATACAGTTGAAGATGGTTGAAATCTTCAAAGGACAATGAGCACCTACAACAGAGGCATTGACTAATTGGAATGTTCAAACTGCGGTCTTCCAGGAAGATAGAGGTAAGGAGACTATCAAATGCATGTAGCCATAAAAAAAACTGGATTTTAGGAGAAGAATACGATTTCTAGATTTTCCTACACCATGTATGCGGTGCTACGGTGTTTGTGGCAGACAGTTTTGCAGTTGCTCCTTTATAGGTGAAGATTCCTTTTCAGTCATGGGCTCAGGTCATTTGATTTAAGCAAGTTAGGAGGGAGCAGACTGTCCCAATAAAACAATGAGCTGAGAGTGGGATTATAATCCCCAAGCCCTTAACTCTCTTCTATAGTGCACTACCTAACTTGAACCTCATATGTTTGAAATGAAGCAAATTTTGTTTAGAGTAAAATTGAACAACCTAGGGAAAACGACAACAGTTGAATTCGATCCCAACCATACGTCTGTTCAAATTTTATGCAATTGCCATTTTCAAGTGTCCATCTAATACCCTGAGGGCTGAAGAGATTGGAGAAGGTGGAGTGTTGTTTCCAGTTCATAATAAGTTTAAGGTTTGGGGAGAGATTGGGATGGCTGACGGCAGAGAGGTCACGATCTGTGGGCTCCCAGCTGTATTTTCTATAGGTCACCTTCTTCTAGAGAGAGTCTTGAGTATAAGAAAAGCAACACAACCATATGTAAAAGAGAGTGTTACTTATTACTGAGAGTTTAAGGACACCCAAACTACTATGACGGTTGGGTTTGCAAACAACATCCCAACAGACCTTACTGATGCTACGATTTACGTTGTTATAGCCCCAAAGAAAATGACCTTTCACCATTCCCATGTGATTGATGATAGCGGTCGGCGCTCTGAAGAGTGACTTAAAAAAAAATGGGAGGCCTGAAAGTGATGCTTTAAGTAAGATGAGCCTACCAGTGAAGAACATGTAACGTCATTTCCAAGCAGCTAATTTGCTTTTGAATTTTTCAATAACTTCCAAGTGCTAACAAGTCTTGGTTTATTGTCAAGAGGGAAGCCCAAATATTTCAGGGGTAGAAAGCCAATACGATAGCCCAACATGGTGGCTATAGATTGCGGCAGATTCGGATTGGTGTCAAAATAATACACCTCAGATTTATCAAAATTAATTTTTAGACCTGACGCATAGGCGAAGCACCGCATGATAACTTTCAGATATTCAGCTTGCTTTGGGTCTGACTCCATAAAAATAATGGTGTCATTGGCGAACTGAAGGTGAAAGGCAGAGACATGGTTACTGATACGAGTCCCTGAATAAAGTCCAAGACGAGCTCCATTTTCAAGCAATAGATAAATTGCTTTTGCAACAATTATGAACAAGAAGAGTAAGAGAGGACATCCTTGTTTAAGGCCCCTCAAAATCCTGAAATATGGGAATGGGATCCCGTTTAGCAAAACTGATACGTGAGAGTTGAGACATCTTTCAATCTATACCCTCCAGGTATGTCTGAACCCCATTGAGAAAATACAAAAATTGAGGAAACTCCAATCAAGCATGTTAAAGCCTTTCTTAAAATCCAATTTGATGACTACCACATTTGTATGACGCTTCTTAATGTTTGAAATAATTTCGTTAGCGATCAGGATGCCATCTAGAAGTTGTTGGTCCTTCACAAAAGCTTACTAAACACCACTTATTACGCATGGAATGTCGATTTAATTATGTTAGCCAGGAGTTTGGCTAATTGCTTGTACATGGAGGATACCAAGCTAATGGGTCGAAAGTCATCCAACTATTCCGGACTGTTACGCTTCGAAATGAGAGCGAGAAAAATGGAGTTTAGTCCTTTGCCCATCTTACCAGATTCCTAGAATGCATATAAGAAGTTAAGGACATCAGCTTTATGCCTTGTTTCGGAACAGTTCTACACCTGCAAAAGTCACTTACACATCCATTACAATTTTGCCACGTCATAAAAATAACAATTTTTCTCTCTCTACTTTTGCGATGATGAAGAAATAGGAAGAAGTAACTTTTTTTTACTTATGTCATAAGAAGTTGAGATAGAGTCTCTTTTCTTCCATGTTTTGCAATCATGACTCATTAAAATATTAATATAACTGTTACAAAATCACTTTTAGGGACTTTTGTTAACAAAAATCACTTCTAGAAGTGTTTTCAAAAGCAAGTAGAAGTGTTACCAAACAACCACTTAATAATATTCCAACATTGCTTAACAAAATAAAAGTTAAAACCATTTGGTCTTGGGGTTTTAGAGATATCACAGTCCCTAACGACATGAAATACTTAATCCTTCGTGAAGGGTAACTCAAGCATAGATCCAAAATGAACTTTCTAACTAACTATTATAAGAATGTTATTGATAATTTTTATAAAAAAAGAAATATATGAAAGACAAAATTTAAAACGAAAATCATTTTGAAACGGTGGTGGAAGTACAATTTAATAATAAATTATAAATCACATATTATATTATTTGATTCCATCCATTGTATTGTAAGATTTTCGAGTCATGATTTTGATGATGTTATACATAACAAAAACGTCTCTTGGTCAGTTTCATGCACACCTCGATACTATTTCTTCATTCGACGATTTTAAGAACACACCCTATATCGATTTGGTGCATTTAAAAACAAATTTCTTAAGTGTAGGTCCCAAGATTTGAAACCATATACTGAATAATCTGCTCCGATCTGACCAGTTTCGGATCAGATCGAAACTGAATGAATAATTCCGCTCATTTTATACTAAAAATCCAAAATTTATCTGATCCAATCCGAACCCAAATCAAACTGGATACAAATTATATTTTATCGGTATGAACCCAAACAAATTCGATCCAAAATATGAATACAAATAACCTTGACCACCACACTAGCATCTTGAATTCCATGCATTAAACCATGATTTTACAATATATTTGCGAGAAAAGAATCGAAAACGAAAACCGAGGTGACTCCAGAGCATACCAAAGGGCCAAATAAGAATGTGTGTTAAGAGCGACTCTGACCCTAGGCTTCACCACACAGTCAGAGCTAGAGCCGCCCCCACTTGCGACCTCTTCGTTTCATTGCATGTGTTTTTTGCGACTTACTTAACTTACTTACTTACTTACTTACTTACTTACTCTGACTCTCTACTGCGCGCGTTGCTGCATAAGCATATATAACCCAACAGCTCCGCCCCTGTTTTTGGTCCTTTGGCCATTGAGGCTCCCATGCGCCACTTCTCACTCCTCCCATCTATATCTGTCCCTCCCCAATCCTCTCTACTTAATTCCAATATTCCTCGTCTTTTTTAACTTTTACTTGTCCCTTTTCATTTCTTTTCTTCTTATTTTATTAGTATATTAGTTTCTTAACAACGGAACCTTTTGGATTAATTAATCTAATCTTCTTTGTTTAGTTTCTCATTAACTATAATTAATCAAGCAACCAAACTTGATTGTCCACAACTTGGTCACCACTTGACTTCCCCAAGAATGCTGAATGCACCAGTTGATATTTGTTTATTCTGTGTATATTATCAGCTGGTCTACACAATACGGGGTAGCTCTCCCGTTTTAATTTAAAATTCCGTCTCACCCGACTCAATGAGAGTGAAACCTATAATCTCCCACTAAAAGATACGTGTCTTCATTATTGAGTCATCCCCTAAAGAACGCTTATTTCATTTTTACATGCATGCAATTTGATTTGTGTCTTTTAGGTATACTTATACTTGATTTACCGTCAAGTATGTCCAATTTTTAACGGCCGACTGATTGTGAGCCATTGATAATAGCTTCCTAATACTAATAACAAAGAGTTGCCCCTAACTTGTCTTCACTCTGCTTGAGTTTTCTCATGGTGTTTTCTTCTCTTCTCTAAATCAAATTGTAGGAATGAGCACAGTGGACACAACATCACCGGGCTCAACTATGGCTTCCACGAATCGTCACGTTGAGAAGCGCTTCGACAACCTTTTTGTCACGTTGAGTCAAATCCTCTTAGCACCAACAAAAAATCTTCTTTCAATTGGCCCACCCGATCTAATTTTCCAGCTCTCTGCAACGAATCCCAGAAAATTCATCTCTCCAATTTCATAAAATACTAGTGAAAATCAAATTTGCAGAGAAATCGATATATAAATCAAAACAGAGCACCAAAAAACTCACGATTTGTGTAGGTGAAGAGTGGTCGGAGATTCGAGTCTCAAGGAGTGGGTCGACTTGTCCATGGAGAGTGCTTCAGAAGTGTTTGCCGGAGGAGGGACGGAGAAGCCATAGCCGAGTTTGGTGACGTTGTGGAGAAGAATGAGCTTGGTGACGTTGTGAAATGCACCGTTTCATTAGATGAAATGGGGAGAGCTGAC
This sequence comes from Pelargonium myrrhifolium, assembly GCA_036897405.1. Lineage (NCBI taxonomy): Eukaryota > Viridiplantae > Streptophyta > Magnoliopsida > Geraniales > Geraniaceae > Pelargonium > Pelargonium myrrhifolium. The sequence goes on along the minus strand of JAYMTK010002462.1, from coordinate 429 downwards.
GTGGCGGTATGGGGCGACATGGCAGTGCCACCGTGGACGAGCCGTCCTACATGTCGGTTGAAACCAGAAATAGAAGGTAAATAGGACTAAAGTAAAAAAAAATGAACAAGTCCAGGGTTGTTTTAAAAAAATGGATTGAGAGCTAAACGGAAAATCCGACCAAGTTTCAGGGGGTCTCGAAGTATTTAACCCTATTAATAATAAAAGTTCCTTTGGATATCCACAAATACTAGCGCACGTTAAAAGACATAGAAGGTTTAGGGTTAAAGAGTTTGTTTTTCTTTTGAGTCGTCGCTGCTAAAACTTGGAGCCTTTGTCGACGACCGGTGTTGTTTGTTCAAAGTCGGGAGATCCACTACTATTCTACTTTCGGTTAGGGGTGCAAGAAAAATTCGCTCAACCCATGACCCGTTAAAGCGGCCCGCAACC
>JAYMTK010002461.1:0-13862 GCA_036897405.1 Pelargonium myrrhifolium | reverse complement strand
AAATAAGAGAGTATTTTTAGTTGTAAAAATAAATCTCAATCAGCTGCTAACTGTATTATTATTAATTCATATAAATATTTGTCATCACTTTTGGATGGTAAAACTAACTGACAGTTAACTATGTACTAATAATGTACTAAATTGGTTTCATATACTTCAATCGCGTACCAAATTGAACAATAAAGTTTTTTAAGTACTAAAATGAACAAATGAAATTTTTAAGTGTACCAAATTGACCATTTTCTCCCCAGAATATCAATATGATTCAAAATAAAAATAATCATTACAAATAAAAATAATCATTACAAATATCTAATTCAAGAAATTCAAACTTTATAAATTCAAACTAAAGATATTCAAGAAAAAATAAGCAAACTCCAAAGATCTTCTGATGATGTTTGCACCCCTGTTCCCAATGTTTTTTGGAACAGAAAAAAAGACATGTTAAACTTCCTTATATTAAAGGATTTGATGAAAAATGTATCTCTACTAAATCTCGAGCCATTCAAATGAACTTACAGTTAAGAGAACTATGTATTAAAGAGATAGAAGAACTTGAGAAAAATAAATTAAAAAGAAAATCAAAGTTTCCTTGGCCTTGCTCGGCATTTTATGTCATGAATGCTGCTGAATTAGAAAGAGGGACCCCTAGATTAGTTATTAATTATAAATCACTGAACAAAGTTCTTGAATGGATTAGATATCCAATCCCTTATAAAAGAGATCTATTAAAACGACTGCATGACGCCCAGGTATTCTCAAAATTTGACATGAAATCCGGATTTTGGCAAATACAAATTGACGAAAAAGACACAGATACAAAAGTGGTTTTAATGTAACTTTTGGACATTACGAATGGAACGTCATGCCATTCAGACTAAAAAATGCTCCGTCCGAATCTCAAAACATTATGAATGACATTTTAGCCCCTATTCAAAAAAATTCTATAGTTTATATTGATGATGCATGTCTTAATATTTTTCAATTCTGTTAAACAACATTTTTACCATTTAGAAAAATTCTACAATTGAATAAAACAAAATGGTTTAGTTGTCTCCTTACCAAAAATAAAATTATTTCAAACAGAAATTCGTTTATTAGGTCATGATATAAAAAATAATATGATTAGACCCATTTCTAGAAGTTTAGAATTTACTTCGAAGTTTTCAGACAAATAAAAGACAAAACCCAATTACAAAGATTTTTAGGGTGTTTAATTTATGTTTCTAACTTTTTTAAGGATCTTAGAATAATATGCAAACATTTGTACAAAATATTGAAAAAGAATCCCCCTCCATGGACTCGAGAATATACTAATATTGTTAAAAGAATCAAAGAACATATTAAAACAGTTCCTTGCTTAGTTATTCCAAATCCTTCAGCTTTCCTTATAGTAGAAACAGATGCCTCTGATGTCGGTTACGGGGGAATTTTAAAGCAAAGACTCTCTCAAAACAGTAAAGAAGAGTTAGTGAGATTTTAATCAGAATTTTGGAATGATACTCAAAATAAATATAGCACTCTTAAAAAATAAATTTTGGTCATTGTTCTTTGTATAAATAAATTTCAAGATGATTTTTATCTCAAAAAAATTCTTCTTCGTATAGAATGTCGATCGGCAAAAAAATTCCTTGAGAAAGATGTTAAAACCATTGTTTCAAAACAAGTTTTTGCAAGATTGCAAGTGTTATTATCAAACTTTGATTTTGATATTGATATATAAAAGGTTCTACTAATAATTTGCCTGATTTCCTATCACGTGAATTCCTTCACGAAAAATGTCAAAACGAGATTCAAAACAAGTAACCCATAAGGTAACAAAAGAATTTTATTCAGAATTGATTAAAAAGGAAATCCTTCCCATAAAAACCGAATCAAAAGCAGACTCAAAGGATTCATCGTCATCTTCAGAATCAAAAGCTATTTAAAAGATTGCAAAAGTAGAACTAACATCCAGTTCAAAATCGTCTCAAAAAGCTATTAAAGAGTCTACATCGCCTTCAAATATTTTGATGGCAACTACTAAAAGTATTCCTCAACATTTAGTCCCGACTCAAAATTCATTTGAAATACTACAAAGTTCAAAGTCTTCCTATTCAAGATCCAAAATAGATTCTCTTTATTTTATCAAGGATGGAATTCAAAGTAGATCATTCTAAGTCCAATTTTGACTTTATTGTTTCAAAAAAAAATTCAAAAGAAAACTATTTTATTCAAGATCATGATCTTAAAGATCGTCTTTTTTATGAGCGCATTCTTGTTGAAACCAACTCAATTCTCTCTCTCATACTTATGACAAAACTGACAACTCAAAAATTCTTTACTTAAAGTGCATGATTATTCATGTTCTCAAGCTCCTGATTGGAACGCACCCCTGTTTGCATATAGGATGTTTTTGGGTGAAACTTTCATTCCATATTATAACTATTTTGATTATAAAATGGCTTAGTGTCGAGCCTTTTGCATAAGAACTTTTAATCACTCCTGGTTTTTCCATTTCAACAATAAAAATCCTACTGATTTTTTAAAATGGTTCTCTCAAGTATGGTGGTACCACTGGGGGTTTTCGGCTGAACGACTCCCAGAATTAGTCGCCAATGCATTCAAGATATTTCAAGAATCATTCTCAAATTCTGAAGACCCATTTGTTGACCAGCTTCTTCCCTTCGTGGCCAGTTTTTCATTACCATGGATCCTTGCTTGGACTTTCACTTTTGGGATAGAAGAATTTGGTGCTGACGTGTTTGCTAGAGAATTCAGAGTCAAATGGTGGGATGGATGTTAAGTTGAACATGTATCCTTTGTTGATGTCCAAAAGTTTATTCAAAGCAAAAATAAAACTTCTCAAAAGGCTATTGTTCCCGAACCCTCTGCAAAACAAGCTAATTTTTTAACAAAAAATAATAATAAATTCAAGCGCAGCTAGCTGCAGCCTCGTCTAAAAAAGAGTATCAAAAACTTCTCAAAGATATGGCTTCTCAAGCTAATTCGGATTCAGATAAAGAAGACCCCATTGATCCCGAAGGATGCTATGGGACGCAGTTTGCCCATAGTCTAGATGACATTGAAGAAAACTTTGACCCCTCTGGCTTCTTTGCTCAGAATTAGCATACATCATAATCAGATGACTCAGAAGCAGGTGACTCAAAAGCAAAAGTAAAGCAAAAGCAGATTTCTTTTTATCAAAAGGACAAAGATGACTCAAAAACGAATTCGTTCTTATCTCAAAGTGACTCAAAAGCATATTCGACAGACAAAGTTATTCAATGTGGCAGACAATCGATACTGGTGGACCCTGCCAGCTCAAAAAAAAAAAAAGATTCCTTCTAATCTTCAAGGTGAATTTCAGGATGGATTTCAAACCTCCTCAAGTCCGATCCATATGCTTATTTAAGGATTCCAGACTTCTTCTCAAGACTCAGACTTAGCTCTCAATTTTAAAATATTGTATTCAACTGTCATTCTCAAAGTTGCTTTCAAGCTCCTATTTTTCAAATTTGTTTTCGATTTCTTCTCAAGATCCGGTGTGTGTACATATATATGTATGTGTGTGTTTGTGTGTGTGTATACGTGTGCTCGCGCATTAGCTTGCACTAATTTCTCCCACTTTCTATTGGCATTACAAGAACTTCATTTTGTTTTTTTGTCGTTTTTTCTTTTCTGATGCCATGTATCTTCTTCTGCATCACAATACTGAAAAAAGCATATCACTTCAAACAAAAACTACACTAAGAATGTATATTTTGTTAAGGGATTTCAAGTGTCCAACTCCAAGCTTTTATATGCAACTTACAGCATACAAAGGACAACATTTTATATTAGAAGTTACTATAAAATGCACATATGTACATTAAAAATTGATACATGGTATTCACATTAGAAATGGTGAGGGATTTAAATGGTTGATTCGGTCAGAGAAGGGCTTATTGATTCTTCGCTTCCTGAACAGCTTGATTCTGATTTTATAACTGAGCAATCAGGTGACTCAGAATCTGGAGGAACGACTTCACCACCCGTTGATAGAAGAGAAATAGAGAAAGCTCTCGCCTTGACAGAAGATTCAAATCTTATGCGCCTATCCACAGCAGCGTCGACCTTCCTTCTGAACTCTTCATCTGTGGAAGCTAACATGTGGTGTAATTTAAAGTTGATCCGATTCTCCACCAAAATCTTGTGCCTGGGAATTATTCGGCCTTCAAGAGAATAGCTGAAAAACCTGTTGATAGTTTTTCACCAATGACGATCAGTTTCAAAGGAAAGAGCAAATTAAAAGAAACATTGAAACAAGGGAAGTATTGGTATATGCTTAAGGTAGGTTCAATTCAGATCTGAACTACAAATATTGAACCAGTTATCAAAAAGCAATTCTCAGAACTGAAAATCTCAGCAAATTGGAAGAGCCATTTTCTCTCCAACCAAATCAGATATTTCATCAGAAGAAACATTATAAATTGATTTCTCGCCACCTGTAAGGTTTATTCTATTTTCGCGAGACCTACTAATGACTGGCTCAGTCATCAAACTAAATTCAGAATCAACTGAGGTAATAAGGGATGATTGTTGATTAACATAAAGGTAACATGTCTGAATGTATGCTACTCACCTTGGAAACTCAATGACGTCCAGCAAGGGTCGGACCATAGTTCTCCGCAAGTATTGGTATTTTGGACGGAGGACATCTATATTGTATCGCAGCAGCATGGGAAAATCAGCAATCATTGCACCCAATTGTCGGATACTTATGCCAAGGGACAGAAAATATTTCATATTAACCTCAAGCTTTTTCGATATGCTGCACCCCAAGAGCTCTGGCGCCAGAGCTATTACCTTTGTGATATCTCTCTGTGTGACTCCAGCTCTAGTCATCAAGAATATGACCTGTATGATTATCCAATTACAGTGGGTTAGTGTGTGAAATAGGATGATATTATGGTTCTACGCCTTATACTTCTAAGTCAGGGAACTGTCCCCATAATACTTACTACTGAATAGGTGGGTACATAGAGATCTCTTCACATCAAAATCCTTCAGTTTCAGTCATATTACAAGCATGCATAATTCACAGAAAAATAACTATCATTGTAATCTCTCAAGAAGAGAACAGACATCACGATGACAGCTTTCAAATCAACTCTAGTTGAATGATATTCACTTTCTGACCGTGAACACAATCATTATAACCAAAGACTTACATCCAGATATTTGAGTAATATGGATATCATCAACCCCTCTAAAAGCAGATCAACATAAAAAAGACAAAGCAGCAGAACTTTCATATCAATTATATATTATCATAACACATTAAATGCAGACTTAGATGAAAATTTCTTCAACCATCTTTTCTAAACATTCATGAAAGTACTAAGGCGGCACGTTTAAAAGGTTCTCCAGTATCATTGGTATATGAACTAGTAATCCCAGCCTGATTTATTCAGTTAGACTTTGCTCACAAACTTAAATGTGAAAATCAAAAGTTAAAGTCAAGAACCTCTTATCTACAATATGAAGTTAGAAGCAAGGAGAGTAATTGAAGAAACGATACTGTAAGCTGAAAACAAAAGGATGAAAAAACACAAGTAACTGAGAAAAGAACAAACCACAGGCCGGATTTTCTTGAGGAGGCTGTACGTCAGTAGTGGAGGAAACTTCACAAGCATTTTGCCAATGGCTTCATCTCGAATGCCCAAGTCTTGAAAAAATCGCACCTTCATGAAAAATATGTGTCAACATTCCCATTATAGAGCATGACAATAACGCATGCATGAATCAATATCATATTTCCAGTTTATAATTGTTGAATGTGTTGTACATGTCAATGTGTAAATAAATTCAACAACTAAAAACAATTAATAGAAAGAAGAAAGAAAAAAGAAAAAAAAAGATGCTGGTGAGAAAGAATAAAACATAAATGCATTCAACTTCATAACACAAGCTGTTCTGTGATATATAAAGAGTACGCCCAGTCCTGACTCACCTTTTGCACAATGTTTGATTCCAAATCAATACAGAAAATCATAGGCTTGACGACAAGTATTTTCCTCATACCCATTCGAGAAATCCCAAGGTAGTACAGATACTTAACAAGAGGCTTCCATCTCTCCTCAATGCTACAACACATCAGTTCTGGCTTAAATGCCAGTAATTTCCCAACTTCTTCATTATTGAGACCAAACTCCTTCAGATAATTAACCTGGAAGAAGAAGAGCAGCACCCTATTGTAATATCATACATCTGCTTGGTAAATGTGTTGCTAACCATAATTGATAATTGTGCATAGCAAAAGTACACAAAAGGTGTTTGAATAAAGTTAATACCTTCTTTGTCATCTCCTCCAAAGTAAGAAAGCCAAGTGCCTTTGGACAATCGAAAACCATTGTGCCAAAATCATGATCATTCATGCCCATGTCCACGTAAAACGCCACTCGAGTTCTCAATTCCTCCATGCTGCAACACAACAATCCAGGACACCGGCTTATGACATAACCCATCCACTCACTTCTCACTCCTTTGCTTTCCAAATACTCAACAATTTCATCTAATTCTTCTTGGCTACGCTCAAAAACATTGTCTCCTGCCCTCAACATCACAGACCCAAGAAACTCCCCCTTCACGCGAACACGATTCAACCAATCGGCCAGGAGTCTTATGGACTTAAGGTTTCCCTTTGTCATGGATATAAGCTTTCCGATTCGGATGTACGACTGAGAATTGTGTTTCAACCACCTACAGAGCCGATTATAGTTCAAATTCTTGAAAGTTAAGAACAACCCAGAAACCATTTACAGTAAATGTAGTACGTTTGGCCCATTATACACAACTTCAAACCGAGAGCAAAAAAATGTGAGTGCACGAGTCCTCGTACCTTATGAGGGGCACTACCTCGGATTCCTGAATGACAGTCTTGGCTCGAAGATTGAAGGAAGTGTCCGAGAACTCTGGCTGGCGCTTCATGGCGGCGGCTTCAATCATGACATAGTCGATGAAATCGGCCAAGCTGGTGACCAAATTGGTGGCGTACCTGATTCCGAACTTTCCCTTCTTCATCAGCGCTTGCTTGAAAATCTCGGCGGTCACATTACGGCGAATCTCAATGGCCCGCATGAGCATATCCTCGTCGACATCATCTTCGGCGAGGTCGGGTTTGTCCCGGAAGAGAGTGTTGAGGGGAGGGAGAGAGGAGGCGACGTGGGCGTCGCCCGGAGACTGGACGAAGATAGAGCCAGGGAATTGGGGGGTTCTTTTGGTGACGAGGGAGAGCTCCAAAATCCTGACTTTGTCTTGGGGAGAGAGTGGGGTTTGGGGGAGGGAGGTGGGTTTGTAGTTGTGTTTCCGGGGATGGGGTTGGAGTCCGTCGCTGGGGTCATAGTCGTCGTTGACAGCAGAGCAGAAGCAGAGAGTGGAAGAGGAATGGAGAGGTTGGTGGCGGAAGAAGAGGTGAAAGGAAGCAAGAGAGGAGTAGGAGTGGATATTGGCGGACGAGAGCATATCTTCTGCTACTTTGCTTTGCTTTGCTCTCTAGGCAGAGAGACCTTGTCCTGCACCCACCCCAAATGGATAGATAGGACGGTGTTAATGGTTTGTGTTAAGAGTATAATCACTCGTACCCGCAACTCAACTCTAAAATTAGTCAGATTCCTGTTTAATTTTTTCAGCCCGAAAAAATTGGGTTGGGTGCCCATGCAAAATTTTCGAGTCAGGTCAGGCATACCCGCAAAAAAACAATTTGTCAACCCTAAGATCCTTTAAAGTCGGGTTAGGGTTAAAGTTGTTATGACCCTTCCCAACCCGAACGCGACATTTTGCCACCTTTAAGTATAATGCTCTTTTCTAAAAAATAAATATTAGGAAAATACTTTGATAGACTGATCTGACTCGATTCAAGTAGTATATTAAAATGTGTTGTCGTTCTGTCCACGTATATAGAAATGTTCTAGATTTAATGTCTCGTGAGCTTTTTGGATCTTTGAGAAGAGCATATCAATTGCGTAAGCTAACATACTATTAAGCGGTATTTATTGGCTTGCAAGAGCTTTGGAACAAGTCTTAGAGCCACATATTAAAATCCAAAGTTGGAATGGGTAGATGGTGAAATAGTACTATAGGGCTTCCCTTGATTCAATTTCTTAATTTCTTAGTTCGTATTGTTGGCTTTTAAGCATCTCAAGCCATAGTAACTTACCTCCGAGAAGGTTTGGGTTATATGCGTGGAGTTGGACTACACTAGAATGAGTGAATTAGAAAATCACCCATTTGAACTTTAATTAACAATCAATTGGCAACACTAGCTCTTCGGAGATTATATTTCATACTACATTTTATCTCTATTGTACCTCCTTTTGCAATTTCGTTGATTTTGTGCCGTGCGTATTCTATCTTACTCTACTTGTCATTCAAATTACTTGTTCATACAATCAAAACACAATTTATGATTTCTTTAATGAGTTTATTTCAATTCTCAAAGTATCGTTGAGTTTAATAGATCATTTTTACACATCGAGCAGTGGTCATTGTGAATTCGATTTCTATCTTCTCAAGAGCTCAATTAGTACTAGTGATGTTCTTGATATACTTTTCGTGCGTCGTTCAATAGGTGCACACAATCTCATTCAACAAGCATGAACGGTTTTTTCTCGTGGAGCGATCCTATCTCTTCATCAAGGAAATCTGTTTTTATAGTATAGTTTACCACTTTCACGTCTCCGAGAATCAAGGGTTTCATTGATTTAGGATATAAGACTTTTTATCATCCCTTTTTGGAGGAGAACCTAGATTAGATGACTCATTCCCTCTTTGATGTCCCAAACGTGAGTGTTATTAAAAATTGACCACCATGGGAGAATTGACAGGGCTTTGGGGGGCCCATGAGATTAGCCACAAATAATTGCATCCGTGGCCGCTAAATGGTGTTGATGATGTTGCACGCGCGAGAATTGATGATCTATTGGATCCAATTTTGATTGGACTCGCATTCTTTTTGATCCATTAGTGGATGTGGTGATCACATAGATAGGATCGACCTTGGGTTTCATATCCCATGTGTGATCAAGAAGGTGGTAGCTTCTGTCACTTTATTTAGACCACTCGGGCGAGAACCTACCACTTTGCTCTTTCAGTATTGGTTTAGTAAGGTGATCAAGAAAGACGAAAGATATTGACCATGTTTTATTTTCTTTTTATGTTATTTTGAAAATTCTAAAATCTCGTAGGAAGAGGAGCAACAAATATGAACAATCTAACTGATAGAAGTCTTAATATTCGAGCAATCATGATTTTTGGCCTTTTTTACGGTTGTTTGATCATATTTTCAAATGAGGTTGAGGTTTCCCAAGGTCTTTGAGCCCGAATTGGATAGGTTGGATAATTGGGCCGTGAGAAAATCCTTCGTCACTTCTAAGAGAGGTTTTGGCTTCCCTAACGTCTCATTGGATTGAACTCCTATGATGAAATCTCTAAGAAGCGCTTGCTTAATCGACTTGTGAAAAACAACGCTTATGATATTTAATATCTCTTCTAAAGCAAAGTGCAATACTATGTTGGGACAACCCGGATGGTCGTTCCCGATATTACTCCCTAAGTGAAGTTGGAGAGTAAGAGGAGAGATTTCTCATGGTTCATCCATGGTGGCCCGGTAGAGCTCGCTTTGGAGGAGGATAACCTCCCAATCTCCCATACCCATGTTCATGTCCTCCTATAGAGAGTGAGGAGAAATCAAAAGGCAGATTGTCCCCTTAGTTTGAATTTTTATTTCTACATGTGTCTTGAACACTTGTGCATTTTTGTTTGTTCTTAACTTTGAATCAAATCTTCTTGATAGTGTACGACGCTTCATGAGGGGTCTTGAGAGAAGTGGAGAATTAGAAAACCAATCACATTGCGAAGAGGAGTTTGACGTTAACACTAAAAGAAACTGCTAACGGCAGACTTACCGACGACTGAAATATGAAGGGGCGTCGAAAAAAAATGATCACGTGACTTTGTCGTGCGGATTTTCGACGGCTCTGCAACGTCGTAGACACAAAAGTAAAAAATTAAAACTCACATGATTATCTTGTGTTGTATTTTCGACGACTTTGCGACGATAAGGCTAATGGACATTGAAAGTTTCAGACAGAAAAGCCTATCCGTCGGAAAGTTGTCGGAAAAAAAATCAATAAATACAACCCATTTTTTTTTCCTCCATTTGCCTCTCCCATTTCTCATTGTCGTGCCATTGATTTTCTCTCCTCCGACCACTACATCGTCCACTACATCAACCCTACTATGACAACTAAACCATATCCGCCGACGTGAAGTCAAAACCCTAAATAATCCCACCAAACAAAAATTGTAAACCCTTTCGCCGTGTCGGTGACTCTCCATCTCCCTCTTCCTCTCCCCTTAGTTTACTCTCGACGGATGAAACTACTTGCTTGAACCAACGAGGAGATAAGTATTTTCCATTTGAAACTTTTTTTTTTTTCATTTTTCAATATTTTTCGTGGGTTATTGCACCTCCTCCATCTCTCTCTCTCTCTCTCCCTCCGGTGACTACCCTTTTCTCTTTAGTTTACTCCCGACGACTGGAGCTCATCGCCAAGGCCAACGAGAAAATGCCTATTTTTCAATTGAAAGCCTAGTTTTTTGTTTTTTCATTTTAAATTTTTTTTTTTGAGTTCGTAGACTTCTCCCTATGTCATTCTCCCTCCGACGACAGTCCCTCTCCCCTCAATTAACTCCCAGAGCTCTTCGCCAAGGCCAACGAGCAAGTACATATATTTGTTGTTTTTAAAATATATGTTTTTTAGTTTGTTGGGTTTTTGCGGCTTTTCAAAGGAGTTTGGTTTTGAGTTGTGTAATTATGTGTTTCTGCCATATGTTGCTAGTTTTGCTTGTGGATGTGCTCATTGTTGCTCTTTCTTTGGCCGAGAATGATGTTTAGAGCTCATTGAGTTTGTTTTAGGTTGTTCATGTAGTGTTTTCAGTTCCCTTGGATAAAAGGGGGTTAAATGATTTCAAATTCCCTATCCCTGCACTTTTTTTTTTCTAATTTATTCCAACTGGCCTACTATTGTTGATTAACCTTGTCCATGTCAGATCAAGTCCAGGGGTGTCAGCGAAAAATTCAAGTTTTGAATTATTCGGCAATGGATGATTCAAAACTTTAATTTTTCGACACCAAAACTTGAATTTTTTGGTGGAGTCGTGGAGGATGAGAGGAGGAGAGATAGAAAGAGGTTATGGAGGAACACCGATTAAATCTAGTTACTTATAACATTAACCCACTTATGAAAAACTTTTAAGAGCCTTGAGGTTCTCTTCACTCATATTTCTCAATCTTAGTGCCTTGAGGAACTCCAATTCATTCATGTCCACCATCAATGGCCAAGAACACTCGTATTTTCTTCACCATTGTGGTGTTTTACCTTATCTTTGATTTGTGATGACCCAATCAACTCCTCAAAATGCCCTCATAACTTAGTTCGAGTACCCGACCAACTTTGTGATGGTGTCGATTGATGAATCGGTGAAAGATGAGGTTATTGGGGAGATTGAGAAAATGGGCTACGTAAAAGATAAGAATTAGAATGTGAGTTACACGAGGGATTTTCTGGCTTGAAAAATGAGAAGGAAGGCGAAAATTAGTGTGTTAATTTGCCGATGGAAAGAAGCGGTTCGAGAAGATTGGGTTCAATGTAAGCTTCTCTCCTCCCTCCACTCCTCTAGAACCTCCATCTATCTTTGCCTCTCCTTCCTCTACGCCTTCACCAAAAAGTTCAATTTTTGGTTCCGAAAATTCAAGTTTTGAATTATCTAGTGCTACATAATTCAAAACTTGAATTTTTTGGTGGCACCCCTGAACTGAATCTGATGTGGAGAATGTTAACCGGCAATAACAGTTCAGTTGGACTATATTAAAAAAGAAAGAAGTCCAAGGATCTTAGCTACTAAAAAACAAAACTAGGGGTCAACTCCTTAATCCACGTAAGTCCACCAGGTTTGAAACCATTTAACCAAAAAAAATATATAGTTTTTGTTCATGTAGTGTTAGGGTATGTATGGTTGTTTAACTTGATTATGATCTGAACATATAGTTGTTGTTTACAATCTAGATATGTTTGTAACTCGTTTCGCGCGAGACTAAATCTAGTACCCACTTTAATTGTACCAGAGTTGGTACCTACAATTTCACTTCCGAATTTTAATTTTGAAGGGTGGGTTTTTCTTGAGTAAAGGGAAATCACCAATCTTTTTTGTTTTTTCCTTTTGGGCATTTTTAAACTAAACTCACTTCTCACATCTCCAGTAACTCAGAGAAAGCACACACCTTTGTTGTTTTTGAGCAGTTTTGAACCAAACCCACATTCCACATTTTCCACAATTTCACTTCGTCTCAAGTTTTGTTGCTCAACCGTGGCTTCTTTTATATATTTTTTCCCTTTGGTCATTTTTGAATCAAACCCACTTCTCAAATTTTCACAAACTCAGAGAAAGCACAAACCTTTGTTGTTTTCAGTAGTTTTGAACCAAATTCAGTATCAGTGTGTGAGCGAACATATGCAACTTCCTCTCTGTCGACCCATCAAAAATCCCAGTTTTCATGTCAAAACTGCCCGCACATATGGATCTCAAGAAGTTCTCCTACTACTAGCTCTTCCTCCGGTTCGACAACGCACCGGAGAGCAGCGACCTCATTCTAGAGATCGCTGGTGAACACAACGACTCTGCCAAGACCGGAGACATGAGCTACACGAAGATATGCACGAATTTGGTGCTCGAAGCAAGCCCAGAGCGCATCGTCGGGTCTGCATCACGACAAGAGAGAGATCCGACAACGACGACGAAGAGGATGAAGATGGACTGCGAGGACAGAGGGAGGCAAGAGTCTGTTTCTATATTTTATTATTTAGATTAGAAACAAAATCTACGTCAGCACATTAACGAATTTGTCAACAAATCTAACGCTAGGTAGCAAATTGGATACAAAATAAAAATAAAAATATTAAATTTGGTACGGTAAAAATTTGAATACTAAATTAGATTTTCGTCTAAAATTTAGTCACCAAAAGTGCCTTTATCCTGTTCAGGCCAAATTCGGCAAAGTTAAGTTTGCAATAATTATTTTTATCAATTAATCATTTATTATAAATATTTTAGTCAAACATGCAAGTTTTGCATATTAGGCCTTGCTGCAATACGATATACTTACAAGTTCCATCTGAGTTTGATGCTTCTGCTCAAAGGCTGTATGTGCAAAGAATAATGATAATGTTTGTAAACTTGGGCTCTAAATTTTTTACAAAAGTTTGAGTTGGGCTTAAATAGGTTTGAAAGCTTCACAATAATGGCCCAATTTTGGACTTAAATTTTGATATTCTAGTAGTGCCTATTTTCCAGAGTTGATTTGGTTGGGTTCAACATTTTAGTATTCAGTTGCTTCACTGAGTTTATAAATGAGGTAATTGCATATGAATCTTATGTACTTTATACGTTTTACACGTGAATATCTTAAAATTTTATTTTAACTTTTGACTACCCTGTACTATGCCGATGGGTCTCTCCGTCACAAAATATTTCATTTTTAACAGAATATTCCCTCTTTGATCATGAGCCAAGCACATGACCTATTTTTTTTTTTAGAAATACACATTTTGCCCTTCTTCAACATTTAAGAACACATCCAAAGAATCAATCTAGGGGGGGTGAATAGATTGATTACAAAAATATATCAAACTTAAAATTAAATGCGGAATCAAAATATAAGCAAGAAGATTAAGGATAGAGAATAACAAACACAATGATATATAGTAGTTCACAAATCTCCTTAGAGTTGTTACATCCACTCTCAAGAAACACTATCAGAGTTCGGTCTTTTACTAACTTAG
>JAYMTK010002460.1:0-13864 GCA_036897405.1 Pelargonium myrrhifolium | reverse complement strand
AGCTCCTTCATCCAAAACAACTTCGAACGAAATGGAGTTCACTGAGACCCTGGGACGAGGCACCTCAGACTACATGGTGAATGAAATTGGTGTTGATGGAAAAGCACAAGGAAGAGCAGAAATTGTGGTTGCGGCAGTTGAAACGAAAAAGACAATTTACATTTTCATTTTCCTATTAAACGCAGCGTTTCGATTTTGTTAATATATTCACTCTTGGTCTGTGCCCTAGTTATAGAAGTTAGCAGTGCAGTGCCTATATCACCGCCGGAGCGATTCACCGGCGGTGGAGGTTGCTATGGGTCCCGCTTCCTCCGGAAACCAGCCTCCGATCAAGAGGAGAAGCTCGCTAACTGCTCCGGCCAGAATTCAAGCTCTGGATCACGACATCCTCTCTTCCATCTTCTCCTCCCTCAACCATTTCGACCTGGCCCGATGCTCTGCCGTCTGCAAATCATGGTACCTTCTCTTTGTTTTATCTGTCAATACAAAGGAAACTGAATCAAAATTTGCGTCTGAATTTGTTCTTCTTTTTCCTCCCAAGGAACAAAGTTATCCATGGATCGAACTTGTTTCAAGTATTATACTGCAGAAAAGTATGGGGGTCCACAGATACTTCCAACATGCCCAGCTTTTCATATGACTGGGAATCACTCAAGTTCAAGTTGCAGGAGCTAGTTATGGAGGATTACAGTGTTTCTTTGCAAGAAGGTCGCATCTCTATCAATCAGTGGAGAGGACATTCGGTTGGGTGGGTGGATTGTTTTTACCTTCTCTTGATTTCTTGTTACTGTGCTTTTCAGAATTTGTACGTTTGTGTTTTGCTGTTTTATTTTATACATAGCTATTGATGTTTAGCATATCATACACGAAGTCTCCAAATTTGCTTTTGTAGATACTATTGAAGTTAGAGCTTCTGATTGCTATTTACCACTTCTAGTTAGTGTTATGGGTTGATTAAGAGTTCAAAGCATATACTGAATGAAGAGTTTTACTCAATCAGATATGGAATTCATAGATTAAGGAAATTTGGTGGTGGTGGGGGCCGGGGATTGAAGAGATAATATGCTATGGAGGACAGATTAGGACAGTGGTTGGGAAGAAATATAGCATGCTAAGTTTTAGGGCCTAATCTCTTCCTTTCTATTCATACATGTTTTTATACTTTGTGTGATGTGTATGGATTATTTAGAACTCTAATTGTGTTTTTTATAGGGTTAATCAGTGCCGGATGAAGAGGGGCCATATTCTTACTGGTGTAGGTGATAAGGTATGTGTTGAATTTATTTTATTGATGTGAATATGTTTATAACCAGTACAAGAGAGACTCCTTTATATAGAAGATTTAGACTAGAAATAAGAGATAAGCTAGAAGAAAATTAAACTAAACTTTCCTAAACACAATATATTTCCTAATTTCACTAACACATTTTCTAGTTCTACTAAACCTAAAATTGAATCTCCACACTCCGCCTCAAGCTGAGCATGTAACCAATGCGTAAGCTTGGATTTTTTGACGAGAGAACTTTGTTGACGTAGCAATATGTGACCTCATGACTCAGGGACTACGTTTTGGTAGTTTGGTTAGATAAGAGGCTCAAGGACTATTTTTATAGTTTGGCCTCATGACTCAGGGACTACGTTTGGGTAGTAGTTTGGTCAATTAGGAGACTCATGGACTTTCAATAGTTTGTCCTCATAATTTAGGGACTACAACTTGGTAGTAGTTTGGTCATATGAGACTTGGGAGGCTCGGGGACTATTTCAATAGTTTGTCCTCAAAATCTGCCCCACATAATAAGATATAGCATGTGGAAAATACAGTGGCAGCGGGTGGTGGAGAGCTTTAACACTTGAGCAGATCTGACGATGAACAATGCCGATGAACAATAAATACGGCAAAAAAAAATAAAAAGGTGCCAGAATGATACACGGAAGACAAAAAAAAGCGAAAGAAATAAGCTTTAGGTGTTTTATGACATACTCCCCCTCACACGAAAGTGTGTAGGAAAGATGAAAAGAAAAATATCGAACGATTATGGAAAGAGATAAAGTGAAGAATTTCAATGAAATATTAAAGAAAGAGAATTATTGGCCTGGCCAGCAACCGAATGTTGCCGCCGGAATGGCGGAAGCTTCAAGAGATTCTCAAAATAATGAATCAAGAGGCTCTCATACCATGCTGAAATTTATTTTATTGATGTGAATAACTTGTTATAACTAGTACAAGAGAGACTCCTTTATATAGAAGATTTAGACTAGAAATAAGAAATAAACTAAAAGGAAATTAAACTAAACTTTCCTAAACACAATATATTTCCTAATTTCAATAACATCTTTTCTAATTCTACTAAACCTAAAATTGAATCTCCACAGTATGAAACCCTATGGACCAATTACAAGGCTATTCTGAAGGAATGTATTTGAGTTACGCCTAAAAAATGTCTCACTTGTAGAAGTGTATTTGGCTGAATAGTTACTGGATGAATTTTCTCGTACAGAGTGAGAAAACACCAAGCAAACCCATGAAAAGCAAAGACATTTGGATTATTTGAAATTGAAATTTGTTTCTTTTTCTTATCGACAAGAAATCTTGTTTGTCTTTTCTTCTTGTGTAAGTTAATCTATCATTTTGTTTATTATATTTGCTCTGGAGTTGGTTTATAGTTTATAAATGTCTTATCATCATAAAGTACACGGCCCCATAAATGGGGAATATTATCTCAAAACTGTTAACGTACTTAGAATTGCTATTCGTGGGGACTTAGCTAGGTATCTCCACAAAAGCTACATTTATATTCATTTGTTGGCTGCACATGGTCTTGTAGTACAAGGCAACATCTTCTGATATATATATATGTATATATATTTATAGCTATATATTATTGATCATGTCTGCTCTTAAAAGCTCAGCTATTATTGGTCATTTCCTTGTTCTTACTGCACCCACAACTTGAATTATATTATATCATATTGATTAGATGATCGAATGCTTTTAGACTTTTAGTACTATTAGAACCATCTATGTAGAACTTTTATGGTTTCAGTAACTGGTACACTTACGCCTCCATTTTTTTCAGTTTTAAATTGAAGCTGTTCTGTTTTTTTTTCTTGGGTGTATGTACTTTGCTACTCAATCAATAAAAAGTATTTTTGCTGATAAAAAAAAAAAGAACTCTTGCGGTTTGATTTCTTCATTCCTTTTCAATTGCAACCCACTTACTGACTATATTTATGATTGCTATAATTATACTTGTGTTCTTTGCGAAAATTATGCTAGGTTATGCGTCTCTGGTCGCTACAAAGCTACAAATGTGTGGAGGAGTATTCCATTCCCGATACGATCCCTTTAGTTGACTTTGATTTTGATGAAAGCAAGGTAACTTTAAAATCCAATAGTTTTTATTTTGCGCTTGTGGAACTCATAATTGATGCATCTAATTCAGCAATCATTCTAAATATATTTCATTTATCATGCCAAAAAGTATGTCTCACATTTTTTTTTTTGTTGCTCTTCTCTTTTGTCTTCCTTATTTTTGGCTCAGTGACTAATGATGATACGAACCCTTTTGTTTCAATGTCGTTTTGGTTATTAGTGTTGTAGGAAACTGTAGTTGCTGAGTCAACATATTTTGGATAGGAATTACGTTAGGATCCACTGTGATTTTACAAATGGAGTACCTGTAGTATATAGGAAAAAGGGTTGTAATGTTGCAAATCAATCAATGATCTATATATACAAAATTAGAATTGTGTATATTAGGAGTACCTGTAGTATATTTGGGATGGACTTGCTAAATTGGGGGTGACTTGGATGAAAATGAGATTGTTACTTCCGTGGTTTCCTTATGCTTCATTAATAGGGGCATTGGATCAACTTCTATAGTGCTCATCAAGGTTCCATCTAGAGAAGTTATAAATATGCTTGTGACTGATTTCGGGACAACAAAGCTAGTTCATGAACAAGTGAGAAGACAATGTTATGGCATCCGAGATAAGGAAACAAATGGCAACATAAAAACTGCCAATTCTTGGGAAACTTTTGATTCGAGAGGGTGGTGCCCCATTCAAGGAGCTTAAGGAGGAGTATTTGGAGGAGATTTGACAATTGGGAAAATGCTCATGTTGTTGCCCTTGAGGTTCATTGGGATAGAAGCTAATTCTATTACATGCTTGCCTGAGCAGTTTTTCAATCTGGGGCAACATAAGGTTTGGTTAATAGGTGGAACAAATTGGTGTCAAATGTTGTGGC
Source organism: Pelargonium myrrhifolium (assembly GCA_036897405.1). Lineage (NCBI taxonomy): Eukaryota > Viridiplantae > Streptophyta > Magnoliopsida > Geraniales > Geraniaceae > Pelargonium > Pelargonium myrrhifolium. The sequence continues at coordinate 9,615 of JAYMTK010002460.1, read as the reverse complement.
CAGAGATTCTTTGCAAGAAGTTTTCAGGTCCAATGGCAGCAAGGTGGTACGGTTTATAATGAGTTGGGGTATGGAAAAGACAACTTTCAATGTGGGGCAGCTAAGAATTTGGATAATAGCATGGGAGGTTTGCAATTCTTCTCTTCACGAAGATGCAACTTGCATAAGGGAGGAATCGAGTTTTGGTTGCCGCAGCACAATCATTTGAGGACAAGGATAATTTCAAGTTGGGAGTAATTGATATGAACCCTTTTGTTTCAATGTCGTTTTGGATGTGTGTCGTTTATTTATGTTTGTGCGATGTCGTTTTGCTATTAGCATTGTAGGAAATTGTAGCTGCTGAGTCGGCATGTTTTTGATAGGAATTACGTTAGGATCCAACTGTGATGATGGAGTACCTGCATAGAAGAGCTGCAATGCTGCAAATCAATCAATGATGAAATACACAAAATTATCCTCTCCTTCTAGAAGTCTATTTCTCCTTGATTTCATATTCTCTCCTTTCCTATTCTTTCCTATTCTTTCCTAATTGCTCATAACCGAATCTGCTTCTCCCTCTGTAAATTATATTCCTTCTTTGTTTTTATATTGGAAATTATGGTAAATTGGACAGACAGTTTCACATGAATCAAATATTACTCCATATTTTGATTTCACTGGCAAAAAAAATGATTTTTTCAAGGATAAAATGTTTTTTTGGGCAGTTGTCACCTCAAGTATGAGGATTGGAACCAGTAACCTGGAGGACGATATGTTATTGCTTTATAGATAGCTTTGATCTTTTAAATGTGTTAGCTTTGTACAAAGTGTAATCTCTGTTTTTGATCAAATACCCTTGGTTAGATTGTAGGTTTGGTTGGCAATCGTTTATGCATATGGAGGCGCAATGGGAAAAGAAGTATATTTCCTCCACATGAAAGCACATATTCAAAAGGATTATGTATGCGGTGCGTGGACTTATGTTTTTACTTGTTTAAAAGCATTATTTCTATATTATGTTAGATGGAAAATAAGAATAGATGCACGCTAAACACTGAGGGCTTGCTGATTAATTACTTCGTATCTTGTACCATATCTGCTTAAGGGAAGTCTATGATTATTACTTTTGATGTCTGTTAGGTGCATATTGTTTAACCTTGGACCATGCTCAAATTCCACCCATTATTTTGTCTGTTAGCTACTTTTTTTGGCTAAAATTACTGTTCCTTTTATCATAGAGAGAACTACTTGAAGGAAACTGAAAAGATGTTAGTTACAACTTTCATGGTAATCGATTATGTCGATCCATGCTCAGTTGTTATTCTCAGTGTGACTGTGATATATAAATGGAAATTTCAGTCAAAAAATACACCGCTCTTATTGTGATGTTGAAGTGGTTTCTCAAATCACATTCAGAAATGAAATTCTAAATTTCTAATACTTGACAATCTGGATTGGTTATTCCAACTATGCTAGGGGAAGTCGTAATAATTTAGGCAATGTGATTAATAATTTTGTTTAGTTTTCTTGTTGTTTGCTTTTGTATCATCCATGTAATTAATATAATTGATGTATGACAACACTATTTGTATATCTACTAATATATTCGGTTTACCAACCACTAATTTGGATGAAATCAACTGAAATATGAGTCATCTTGGATGATACTTTTTTTTTAATCCCACATCATAAGCAGATACTTTAAGTACTTGTTCACATTAACTCGTAATATCTTCTTTAACATTTATAGAGAATATCTGTTGAAGGGGAGTATAATACGATATTGTGTGCTATGCAATGGAGAATAGCTCTGACTAATATTGTCCCTTCTTGTGTGTTGAACTAATGATGTTCCCTTTTGTCAAGAGAGAGAGATGATCACAATCATGTGGCATGCTAATATCCATTTCAATGATTTGCATTGTTACTAATCATCTGTAGCTTTGTTTACAGTTATGTTGATCCAGAGGCTGTGGTTGGGTGTGAGGATGGCACAGCTCGTGTATTTGATATGTACAGTAAGAAATGTTCTCGAATTATTAGGTATTTATATTTTGTCAAATTTGTGTCAGTTAATCTGTTCAATTTATGGCTGAATAAATGAATGTTTGGAAATTAATTTCACATTTTAGTTTAATATGAGCTGTGTGTGTAAGTGGGGTTACCATGTTGGTGTTATTAAGGACTCAGGATTGAGATTTGTCTTCTCTGCTAAGAAAAATCCAATCCATGCTTTAAACTGAAACTCATAGCTGGCCACATTTCACACTGTTATTATGTTCAGTTAGATGTTCATTTGATGCATCTCATCCAAGTGAGTGATCTAATTCTGATATACCTCTTTGAAATTTTGTTGACTTTTTTATGAAATTTGTTAGATAGTGTTCACCGGTTCTGGAAAGTCTACTGTAGAAATTTTTCTGGAAATGCTATTACAACTTCACCATTGTGCTAATCTCGGGTAGGACTTCTTGCTACCATTGATCACAAGGTTGCTGTCAGCATCAATGTCAACCTCTGCACATTTATTGGGAAGGAAAAATAATCCTTTAAGTCTTAATGGAGCTGATTGGCTTCATCATAGTATATAACCTGAGATGGAATACATAATCCCAACCTTGAGGAAATTGGCTTTGCGCATTTTGGCTGAAAGCGGTTTCAGATGTTTTAAAGGGACCTACAAGTACAGGCTACTCCATTATTACAGTAAATCAGATTAGCTCATTATGAGCCATGGCATTTTTCTCGTGACTTCATTCGAACATGAAATTTGTTGTTTATTTTCTGTAAAAATTTGAATTGTAACATTTGAGTCAAAAAAGTTGAGAAATGCTTCTTGGTTTAAGAGATGCGTTCGAATCTGTGCATGCATATACTATGTGGGTATTTTCACAAGTGCAAATGTGCCTGTTATAAGAATACTGAATCAGGAGAAGTGATTTTATGCTATTTTCTTGAGTTCTAGTTATATCTATTTGTCTCTTTAGGACATGAAATCATGATTATGCACTTGATATGATGTTGATTTATGTGCAGGATGAATGGAGGGTCTACAACATGCTTATGCTTGAGCGAGGATCATTGTATAATTAGTGGTTCCTCACTTGGCAGTATCACTGTGTCTAGTCTTTCTTCTGATCAGCGGGTAGCTACGTTAAAGCCAGCTGATTTCACAGGTTATCTTGCATGCTTAGGAATGCTTTTGAAACACAACTGCATTATTGTTATGTTTATACTTCATTTCACATATCTTGCCAAGTTGCTTCATCTCCTATAAGTGTTTGCTTTCTTGTACTGATCATTATCCTCTCGTTCTCAACTTTGATTCATTTATTTACTGTCTTTCCATAGTTATATATTCATCTATATGTGTTACGTTTGTTACTGTATAGAAGAGTAACAAGAAGATGATTGGTACCGTCAAGTGTTGCTCCCTTTGTTTGTTGGTCATTTAAGATCTCTCTTAAGCTCACTTCCATGTCCCTGAATGGATACCATGATTACAAGCCTTGTACATTGTTTATTTGTTAGTAAATGGCTGACTATCATTATTATTCTTTTCAGCCTATGTCTTGTACTCCTGAGGAATGAAATAGGATGCCGACAAATTTTGTGCAATCTGCTAATATTTTTCTGCTTGATTTGTACTAAATTCATGAAAGCATTGTGCCTCAGTGTTTAGGTGTATTAATTTAATATCAATTCTCTCCGCAGGCATAGAGGCCTTGTGTTACAACCCTTGTTCTCATTTAGTGTTTGCTGGATCAACTAGTGGATATGCATCTTGTTGGGACCTGAGGTATGGGGATAAAGATCTGGCCTTTAATTTTCTTTCATAATTTTTAACTTTTTTCAGAGCTACTCTGATATCCTGAATATTTTATTCTCACATGTTATTCACATGGTTAATGTACAAATAATAGAGCTTTTAGTTGAATTGATTCTTCACTTGGTAATCATAGCTTTGTAAACATAGCTGTCACAAGTTTGAATCATGGCACAACGCTAGTTTTAAAAATATAGAAAAAAAAGATCCCAGAACTGGGCACTACTTCAAAATAGTCCATGCATTTTTCTTTTTAGTTCCAAAATGATCCTTGAATTTTTAGAGTATACTAGTTCTCCTAGTCCTGATAACTTATTCAGTCTGGGAGGGTTCTTGGCTATTCTACACGTAGAAAATAAAGTAGCTTGGGTGAGAAAGAAAGTCCCTCGCACTTGACCGTCCCTATAAATATCATCAAAACGTGCATGTATCTTTCTTAAAGGTTTCATTTTATTGAGCAAGCCAAATGCCTATCTTGTGGTGAGCATATTATTGTTATTACTGCTAGTACTTGAAAACCATGGAGGTAATTTGTATGGAATTATTACAAGGCCATGTTTGATTGGGTCAATGATGTTATAATTTGCAGGAAAATGAGAATGTTATGGAAGACACGAGTAAGTAGTAATGTTGTGTATTCTATGCAACACCTGCCAAATGACACATCAACCTTGGTAGTTGGTGGAATAGACGGGATAGTCCGATTTGTGAGTCAGAATACAGGTGAAGTAGTGTCAAAATGTGTCATGGACGATGAGATGATGTCAAGTCCTCGTGGAAAGGCGGACAGAGTGATCGAGAGGAAGAGAGGAAGAAGGATTGCGGATGATATCCAGATTGACAGCATCCCTCGAAGAAGACGACCTCCCATCACATGTTTGGCCGTTGGAATGAAGAAGGTTGTTACCACACACAATGGCAAGTACATCACAATGTGGAAATTCAGGAAGTAGCTTCAGTGAGCTGTATGTATTGATTGTTGTAGTCATAATAAAATGTTGTACAATAGAAATTTGAATAGATGACTTTCCAATGAATAATATGTGATGTAGCTAATTGGAAATGTCGTTTAATTTATTTTAGCATCGTGAAAATGTGTTCAATACTATGAAACTAGCATAAAGTAGTTGAAACTGAAAATATATTTATATATCAATTTTAAGTTTTTTCTAATGTAATGTGGTTACGAGCTTTACCATTTCTCCTTAGATTACATAATTATCGAAATTCAAAATGCTACAAAACACTTGGAGAATAAGAAGAAATTGATTATCTATTTCTTCATTCAAGAATGAAATATTCAACTCAGATTGGGTGACAATGAGACTAAATTTTGATGGGTCAAAACCCTAGTTGAATATCAAAACGGTAGAAAAATGGACGTTGAAATTTTTATTTTTCATAACCCAAGTATTTGCAGTATCAAGGTCCACAGAAATATGAAAGCCCATGAACACAAATAAAATTAAGGGGTTCTCTTCTCATTCGTTCTCAGCGGCTAGCTCCGTCTGAACCATCACCTTCCAAGCTATTTTTTTCCTTTCTATAACTGCTACAAACCTTTAGGTGTCCCACGCACATATCAATTAAAAAAAAAGTAGTAATTACAATTTACTATCATGTACTATCACTCAGTTGCAATTCACTATCTTGTACTTTCAAATTAACTTTTCACTACCCTGTACTTTCAAAACCGTTGCAAATCGGTCCTCCGTCCAATTCCATCCAAAAATCCGTCAGTTGACGGATGAAAAGATCAAAATGCCTTTTGTTTTTTTTTTTAATTAAGAAAATAAAAACTCAAACCTTCGGAGACCGTCGGAAGCCACCACCGCCGGCGAACTCGCCCAGAATCAGGCAAGCTCCGCCCAGATTCCGGCGAGCTCTACCCAAAATCCGACGAGCTCAACCGAGATCTGGTGAGCTCGTCCAGAGTTCGATCCACGGTTATTGGTTTTTTTTTTTTTTTTAAATTTTCGGCGAGATTCTCGCCGAAAACTTCAACCTTGCTCTTCAGTGAAGAACAAGGGCAAAATTGCCATTAGACGGATGACAGATTTGCAATGGTTTTGAAAGTACATGGTAGTGAAAAGTTAATTTGAAAGTAAAGAGCAGTGAATTGCAACTGAGTGATAGTGCATAATAGTAAATTGTAATTACCCTTAAAATACACGCTCTTAATATACATCGAGTGCAATTTTACGAAACTCTCAAAACGTCAATAAAATGGACATGAAATATTCATGTGTCGTAATCAAGTATTAGGAATAGCAAGGCCCACAGAAATATGAAAGCCCATAAACACAAATGTAAAATTAGGCGTTCTCTTCCCATTCGTTTTTCTCAGTAGCTAGCTCTTCGTCTTCAAGAAAGCAGACCAGACCCTAACCCTAGAATTCGACCAGCAATAGCAACATCAATCATGGTGTGCATACGCAAGGCCACCATTGATGACCTTCTGGCGATGCAAGCCTGCAATTTGTTCTGCCTCCCTGAGAACTACCAGATGAAGTACTACTTCTACCACATCCTCTCCTGGCCCCAACTCCTCTACGTCGCCGAAGACTACAACGGGCGCATCGTCGGCTACGTCCTCGCCAAGATGGAGGAGGAGACCAACGAGTGCCATGGCCACATCACCTCTCTCGCCGTCCTCCGTACCCATCGCAAGCTCGGCCTCGCCACCAAGCTCATGAGCGCCGCTCAAAACGCCATGGAACAGGTACCCTAAATTTCAAATTTCGATAATAATTATTATCGTTAGATTATGTTTTGAATTGATTTCCTCTTGAAATTTTGAATTGTAGGTTTATGGGGCTGAGTATGTTTCTTTGCACGTGAGGAAGAGCAATAGGGCTGCTTTCAATTTGTACACGGAGACGCTGGGTTACAAGATTCATGATATTGAGGCCAAGTACTATGCTGATGGGGAAGATGCTTATGATATGAGGAAGCAGCTGAAGGGGAAGCAGGGTCATGGACACCAGCACCACCATCACCACCATGCTGGTGGCTGTTGCTCTGCTGAGGCTAAGCCTGCTGAACCTAAAGCCAATACCTCCAAAGCCAGTTGATGTGGAAGGTAAATTCCCCGTCATTGGGGATTGATTCATGTGGCTTCTGGCTTTGTTTTGTTGGATTGTATTTTATCTAATTACTATTTGTAGTTTGATTCCAATGCCATTATCATTATGTGCGGGGTTATATGGATTATTTCTCAGTTTTTGGCCTTGAACTATAGTTATACATGATTTGACCAAACCCATGATGTGTACTGTTTTGCTTATTTCTTCTTTTTTTTGGCTTGTTTGTTCTTTCTGTTGGATTGGTTTTTGAATTGAGTACGGTGCCAGTTCTATATCACTTCATCCATCGCAGGCATAATCAATTTGTTGTTTTTGGAAGAATTATATGTATATGGGTGTTGATGCAAAACTCAAATACTCTCCCGTCCCAAAATGAGCGTCTGTTTCTCTTGAATTTTTGTCCCAAAATAGGTGTTCTCTATCTTTTCTAGGAAGTTGGTTATGCATAACTGTCAACAGTATCCTTATAATAAGTTAGCTAGTATCTCTTGAGTTTGTTATAACACATTATCATGTGGACACATGAGTAAATACACCACACTAACTAACTTCTCCTTAATTTTTCTCGAAATAGAAACAAGAACACCCATTTTGGGACATACGGAGTATTCATTATGTTGGCGAGGAAACCATATGTGGCTGGATTGTAATTGGAAAAGCCATACTCGTGAAAGAGTCCTGTCTCTTAAAGATTTAGGGTTTTTTTATTTAAGTTGTGGAATTAAAATTTTATTTTTATCATCTCATCATTGGAATAAGATTGCATACAACATGAGAATTGCTCTTTGATGTTGCGTTCTGTCTTTGCCTCCTTTTCAGTAAGTCTGTCTTTCTATCATTGCATTACAAGACCAGTGATAAAAAGTAAAAACGAAAATAAGAAAAACCAACAAGCATAGAGGACTTTTAAAACCAAGATAAATTTAACACATGCAACTCCTTGTTGGGAGTTATCCCAATTGTATGGGAAATTGCGTTAATGAAAAACAAGTTGTTCACATTCATTTAGCAGTATAGTAAATCTAAAAATAAGGATCTAAATACAACCCCTCGTAGAATGACTTGATTGTGTAGTTTAAAGGTATTCGAGGTGGGTATGACTTTTTGAATGATAATTTGCATTTTCTGTTGTATTCTTAGCCTGTCCTTGTAATGGTATTTGTGGAGAACTAACAGTTACAAAAGCTCAGGTTTTCCTGAGACAGAAATAAGATCAGGAGATAAAAGTACCACTTTTCTACTCAGGAGTCGGACGTAATTTATCTACCATAGTGCATCTACTTTTGTTTCTTGCTTTGTCCATTGGTTTTCCATCTTTGGTGTGATTATTGTGAGTTACGAGTTATTTAGGTGGGAAAGAAAGATTGTTGTGCAATTTCTTCCATTATCTTAAAAGTTAACATAAAAACTCATCTAACTACTTGGTTACTTGTAATGAATGACATTGCACTTGCTGTGGTTTTAATTATCTAGTTGCTGTTACATAACTGACTCTTCTAGTTTTAGAATGATCAGTTTTCTTCATCAAGGTAGCACGATAGGTCTTTGTTGTCTAAATTTTATTATTTTTCAAGGAGCCATGCAATGAAATTGTAACCAAATACTTGATTACTTGTAGTGGATAATCATGCTGTTAAGCTTATGTCTTTTGTATTCAATTTATTATAAATGCTTATTGGTACTTATTTGCAGTATTGAGTAAAGTGGCTGCATTGCTTTTTTGAAATCAACATACAGTACTTAGTAATGCCTGGTTTATTCAGCAAGAGGGTACTAGAATTAGAAATTGGGTGGAGTGTGTAATTGATTGAACATAAATCTTGCATTTCTTTCAATCCTTGCTACTCTGCGAGAGACCTATGGTTCAGGTTGAAAGTTGCTATCTTTAAACTTTCGACACAATATTATCTGCCAGCACTAGCAGGGAGAGCTATTGGTACAAGTTCAGCCATTGAAGGTGCTGTGTATGCATCATGTGAAAGGAACTTTTGCTTGTGATGAATGGCTTTCCCTAGTGTCTTGATCTCTTTGTTGACTAATCGAGGATTTGGCTTTGTATGTGACTTTGTTGAGTCATATTTTTGTTGCTCAATGTTTTTCTAAGCTGATGAGGTGTTTAACCTTTGATGATTTTTCATACCTTTCCCTAAAATGGCAATTCTTGTTCTTTCAGCAATGTTGTGGACTGTCCATTTCATGTCTTTATTGTGGTCAAGAATGAGAATTAAGAATTGGAAGGAATGAGATTTTTGTTGCTAATGTTTAGATTATGATATCTTGTCATGACAATTGAAAGTAGGGGTGTGCATTGTTACAAACCCGGATCGGACCGGATTGAACTTTTGGAACCAGTATCACCTCTACTGTATTGTTTTTGTTATCTTTTCTTTCTTGCCAAATTTTTATAGGTAAAACACTCCTTTTTTTTATTTCTTTTATTTTTAAAACTTTCGTGTTTTCACCCAATTTGGTCCTTGAATTTTTTGGGACCTAATTTGACTTCCGAACTTTCAAGTATTGATCTTGAATGATCCTTGTTATAGATTGTATCAAAAGTTTATAGCTCAAATGAGTCGATATTTGAAAGTTCATGGACTAATTCCAAATATGAAAGTTCAATGATCATTCTTATTAGGGGTAAATACAATAAGCACCTCTGAAGTTTAGGGTAAAAACAGTTAGCACCCCTAAACTTTGGTTTGGAACAATAAGAACCCTTAAAGA
>JAYMTK010002459.1:0-13864 GCA_036897405.1 Pelargonium myrrhifolium | reverse complement strand
GTAGATTAGGCTTGTATGATTTGTATCATGCTGGAGTGATGTACCTATTTATCAACTGAAATAGACCAGTGTGCTATTGCACACTTTCCTCAAAAAAAAAAATTCACCTTTTTTTATATATATTTCAAGAAAATAGGAATTTCATAAGAAATAAACCAGACGTAAAAGCAAATACTCTAACATAAGTAACTTGTTTTGTAGATTTCGGATGTTTAGAGGGACGATCAACTATCATATAGTTATTTAAATTTTAACTACAACAATGAGACTATGAGACCGGCTCTTATAGACTTTGTGGTGGTGTACTTTTTACCTATTTTACTTTTTTTCTTGTGCGGGTTTCTTTATTGGCTTGTAGTTTCCTTCTTCTAGATATGTGTGCGTTATGGTTCGGGGTTTTGGGTCTAGTGGGGCCCAACGCTTGTCCGCTGGCCTAACTTAGTGTCTTATTCATAGGTGGTCATGTAAGGTATATGAAACACTTTAGTTCTCCCGGTGTTCACTCTTTCTTGATGCAAGCGTGGTTGTGGTGGAGATTTTTGGACTTTTAGTTGAGGTATATAAATTTTTCGTTTTGACAATGTTGTTTTTACTTCGTTTCGTGTCGGTACTTTTGTTTATGCTTTAGGGACGACATCAAGATGTCCTTGTCCGCTTTCGCTGACGATGTCCGGTCAGTGGTACCACATTTGTTTGTGCAACTTTTACAGTATACCCTTGCTTGGATGCCACGCTCGATATCTGTCGGTTAGTTATACTATAGCCGAGGGAGACGGATGATCCCTGATGAATTGGAGATCTTACTCCACTTCGATCTCACTTATCGGTTCGACCACCCACCTTCTAGTACGTATCTGTGTATGCTAACATGTTTCGTCAGAGCATTGCGCTTCCGCTTTCTCATTTAATGCTAGAGGTTTAAAAAATTCTTGGTTGTCCCCATTCCAGCTAGTGTCAAACTCGTGGAGCGTGCTGGCGTGTTTTGAGAAACATTTCTCATCCAATGATGTCGTTCCCACATGTGATTTTTTTTATCGGCAATACCAACACCCCATGATGAGACTTGAATCTGAGACCTCTCAAAGGATCCAAGCACCTTACACCGCTTGGGATGGTGTGTGTTAGTCCCACGTGTAAATTATTCATACATTTACATTGTTTATCTCATAAAGATAAGGTAAGTTGGGTATTTTTTTTTTCTTCCTCGTAGCGGAGCCCTTGTTGTTGGCCTTGACAACTCCTCTAAAATTGTAAGCATGGCTTGTTGTTTGTCCGTCGTCATGTTAACTATGAGGTGTCTCTAGACTGGGGTTACGCTTTTCCAGAAAATACTCCCAAGGATTCGATTGTTGATGCAGTGGCTACGCGTTCGCTTTCTTTAGGCTCAGTTTATGCCAAGCATTTGATCCAAAAACCCTGGATGGATGTCAGGTCTATGAGGGGGGAGCTTGTATGTTTGGTCCTCCCCATATGTCATATTTTTGTTTCGAATGCTCAGTCAATGTTGTCTCTACTCGCGCGTCTTCTTCAAAACGTCAAAGGTGTGAGTATTATCTTTTGTGCCCGATATTTCTTATGAGGTGACAACTTCTAGCTTATTTTCGATGTGTTCAGCTACCCGCGGATGCATTTTATGTCCTGATCTTGGTGAGCCTACCTCCTTCTAGAGGTTGAGAGTCGTGCCCCATTTCCTTCGTGTACCTTTCTCATTTTTACGCTCACGGCAAGTATACCGATCGCACAAGTAATATAGGATGGTGAAGTCCCGAGTTATCAAATTCTTAGGGACTCAGGCGAAATTTTAGAAATCTTGAAACAATTGACTAAGGAAATTGAAATAAATGCAATAATAAAATCAGAGTTTGGTTTGGAAATTTGTTTCGAACAACGATGTATTTAAAATTGCAAATATGTAAATCAAACTGGAGCACACAATCACGATTGCAAGAAGAATTAATTGGAATGAACTCAGGGTGTGAATTATTTTGAACCTTCGGATGATGCAAGTTTCTTGTTTAGTTAATTTAATGTTGTCAAACTACCCGGTTATCAAAGGTATCTATATCCTCGCCAAAGGATTGCCTAGAACTAAACCAAGTTAATCTCTAGAGAATACTACTACAAACGAGCATGAACAAGACAAACATTACACACAACCTTTCGGACCTTGTGAAAATAGAAAAGGCATACTACTACCTAATTAAGTGTCCACGTTCAACAACCTATCCACACACGTAGCACTTTTCAAAGATACATATATGTATTAAGATCAAAACTATGAAAGTGTCGAAATCATAATTAAACAATAAACACAAGTTGCTGAGAATTCAACTTCAATTAAACTAATCCAAAAAGAATCAAACCATCATCCTCAAGTCAATAATCCGCACCCCAAGTATGGGGATTTAGTTACTCATAGACATGGAAGAGCAAAAGTAAACTGAAGCACAAATCCAAGTCATAGAACTCGTAACAATAATCCACAGTCCAAGTGTAAACATACAAAGAAAATAAACCTACGATGATCTACTTCCTTGTTCTTCACTTTTCTCCCTTGGTGAACGTATCTCCAGCCGCCAAACTCCTCGTGTGTGTCATAATACGTCAATCTCCCAAAAAGTAGTCTCAAATAGGTCAAAATCGCAACTGACAGCATTTTGCAGAAATGCCACAACATTTTTTTCTTGTGTCGCGGCATTTTATCGTAAGTGACCCATGCCATGACATTTTTTTCTTGTGCCGCGGCATTTTTCTTGTACTCCTTCAAAATGTCACGGCATCACTAAGAGACCTTCCGACACTGTTTGTTCTTTCATCCAAGCAATATGGTCAACTGTGGTCAATAGAAAAATGCCACGACATTTTTATTTATGTTGCGGCATTTCTGTGTTCTCCTAACTTTTAGCTTTTTTTCGCTCCGTTTGTTAGCTCCCATCCATGCCTTAGCTGATATGTTCACCTATAAACTCACAACTCAAACAAAACCACATCAAGTTTGCCATGGATAAGCTTATAAAGCAGATAAACGATAAAAATGACTAAATTCACATGATTTATCTCCAAAAAAGCATAACCAACCACATGATGACAATAATGTTGTCTGAATTTTATTATAAGGAAAAACACGGAATGTTCAAGGGAAAATCCAAATTAAAATTTTAACGATTTACCAAGTTTACGTTATTAGTGAATTATGCAAGATAAAATTTATACCAAATTCACCAATAACAATATCAAGATAAATAACGAAAATGAAAAGGGACAAAATAAAATAAAACAAGTTTAGAAAAACAAATTTGAAAAACCGATTTTGAAAACAAGTTTAGGAAAATAGTTTTCAAAAAACAAGTTTAGAAAACGGAGTTTGCAAAACAAGTTTACAAAAACAATTTTAAAAAAAAAAAAAATAGAAAAACAGATTTGAAAGACAAGTTTAGAAAATGAAAAGAGAAAACAGAAAGAAGAATGCGAAGATGAAAAACAAAAAAGAAAAGAACAGAGAAAACAAGCAACAAAATAAAGCACAACAGCGAACAAAAAATTAACAAGAATATTATAAGAACAGAACATAAATGAGAAGCGAAAAAATAAAACAAATATAACTAGAACAAACTCACAGATCGCTCTTGAAAAAGAGCTAGCCTTAAGAAGATATAGCCCTCCTACCATGCAACCAGGGACCGACGATCTCCTCATCAAGAATCTGGAATCGAACAATAAGTAAGTGCACTCGAACGAACCGCTCAAACGACTACCTCCAACGAGCTCCGATCACCACAGACGAAAAGCTTCTCTCACCAAACGAATGGAACAAAAATGTATAATATGGTTCTGATGTTGATTTCGGGTGAAGAGAGCTTGAGGGGAATGTGTCTTTTATAGAGGCTCAAAAACACAAGTTTGTAACAACAGACTTAAAAACAAGAATTAAAATAGGCAATTTAATGAGAAAAACAACCCAATTAATTCAGGCTTTATGGGTCTGTTACAGAAGTTGAGTCAAGTTGACTCAAATCAAAAAGCCCATTGGTTTTCGACCCAAAAATTTAGAAACCCTCGACCTGAGACATTTTCCCAAATCGTCATTCACCTGAGTCGACCCGTCCAGTCGTCTCGTGTCGTGTCGTGCCGAGGCGAGCGAGCACGCGTGTGGACTTGGCCCGTTGTGCCACTCTAATACTTGTCTGACAGTATTAGAAGCTCAAGTTTATTTAAACACTACTTGCTTCTCTCTTTTACGCGATGTGGGATTCCCAATACTTATTTCAATTCATGAGATAAATGCAATTAAATTAATCCCAATAATTAGGAAAATTTGGGTGGCTTTCAACTATGGATTTCCACCTTAAATTAAAGGTTCTAATCCCATAGTAATTAAATTCAAGTGTCCCACTACATAAAGTAGTCATTAGTTTGTAGGACACTACTCTAGGGAAAGGGTAATGACCCTAAAAACCAACACATTCATCTTTACAGTAGCTAGTCTAGAATTGTTTTGAGTTAGTTCTTGAGAATTGAAGTTTTGTAAGTCATTCATCAAGGCTTGGACTTTTGGAAAATGTGAACTTTTTCCTATTGAGTAATACATTATATTCTCTTTACATGTATTATTATTTCAACATGCCAAAAAAACTTGTGCGTTGCACATGTAAACGACTTTAACAATTTTTTTCTCATGCAAATTAGTATTTTAACAACATAAAATTGCTATGACATGTAAGACAAATATGACATTCTCAATATGAAAAAAAATCTTCTTTTGATATAAATTCTGCACATCAATTCTCAATAGGAAAACTTTTGCGAAGGATAAACTATTTTCACGTCCAATTGACTGTTTTTCATTTTTGGATGGCGGTTTGAAGTAAATTACTCATGCACGAAAATAAATCTTGTTCCCAATGGTGAGGAAAGTTAGAGAAATTATGAAAATGTTAGAGAAATTTAACAACAATATAACTTACAATCATTGTCATTTTCTTGTTAGTTACAAACAAATCTTGTTCTCAAATACACTTTAATATTCGTTTATATTAATAAAGTTAATCACTTAAAATTATTGGATAAAAACATACAAATGGTAAAATACGAATGTTTATAAGTTTCACATAAAAAAATGTAGAAATCATGATGTGAATATTTAGCATATAAAACTTAGAAAATGGTGTAAGAATCCCATATCGGAAAAGTAGAGAAAACATTGAGCTTGTAATTCATATATAAGCATAAGAATCTCACATTGGATAAGTAGAAAAATTTTTTTTGAGCTTTTAACTCCTAAATAAGCATAGTACTATATCGTATATATTGGTGATTTTCATATCTAAATTTATTAACTATTATTATTAGTTAATATAGTGATTTTTTTGTAACCTATAGGAAATGAAAAGTCTTTCAATAAGAGGAATAGAAAATGTAAAACATGATAATGTGACATCTTCTAGTGTACATGTTGTCTCACCAACTTTAATATACATATGTATGAATTTATGCACCATTAGTTAATTTCATGTCTTGTCATACCTAAACTCCATTTTTCGGGGATGAAGGCTAAAACTCAAGTTATAATTTGAATGTTCTTGTTTTAATTAGTGCTAAAAATGGTTTGTAAATAGTTCTTAAGTTCGCTATTTTAGTTTAAAGTAGAGGCGAGAGCTTAAAAACTACATTTTTTATGCATAAATTTTACTTCGAGAAAGTGGAATTTGTGTCTTACAAATTCGTCCAAATCAACACATTTTACACTAAATTCCGAAATTCAATTCCATCTGATGTGAACCTCTTTTGGATCATATTCAAATACATCCGAATTCGATGAAAATTTTGAATTGCCCACCTTTATTTGTGAACATACATGTTTCCCGTAGTAGTTTTATTGATGTGAGTTTACTATTAGTTGTACTTTTAACAATTAGGTGGTCCGCGATGCCCGCGGTTCAATTTGGGCTAAAATAAGCCCAAATTCTAAATTAAACAAACGGGCCGGTTTTATGGGCTTACTTACTCCATTGAATACATGTAGAATAGTACTGTAGATCCAAAGCCATAAGTCAGGCAGGGTCTAGGTTTCGTCGTCTTCCTTTTCTTCTGCAACTTTTACTTCCTCTCCACTCCACTCCACTCCACATTAGGTATAGGATGTTTATGCTCTTCTGTTTACTGCAAAATTTCAATTGATTATCAGTCTGTGCCCGCAACATGTTTGATGAATTGTTGCTTTCAAGCTTTTTTTTTTTTTTTTTTTTTTTTTTTTTAAATCATTTATGCTGCTATTTCTAAACTTTACATAACTATCTCTACTCTTGTGACCTGCATCTGATGTTTTTTTTTCTTCACCTAAATTTCATATTTCTGTGCTTGTAAATAAAACATCTTCTCTTCCAGGTTTGAATTGAAGAGACAACTCAAAGTACATAACCATTTCCATGAGCAAAGACGACATGAAGACCGATAAATCATCCTCTCCACTTCCACCGCCTGCTCACCAGAATGATGCCGACGAAGATGATGACAATGTGAAGCAGCTCAAAGAATGCTCTTCTCTCTACCTCTCCTTACAGGACTGTCTTGTTAATACCAATAGAAATTGGAAATCTTGCCAGAAACAGGTTCAAGCGTTGAAGGCGTGCAACGACAAGAGGCACAGTGGCAAAGGGAATATTTGACGTTTTAATCCTATATGTATGAACTTGATTGATTCCAACTCACATGTTCTTTTATCTTGTTTGTTCTTAAATCATTATGCTACAATGTAATGAAACCAGAATTTTGTATGAATAATAATTTCATTAATTGAAACAGCCCCTCCTCTTACTGATTTGGTTTTGTCTGATTTCCAGCTACTTGGAGGAACTTCTTGAACCACTTTGCTGATTTTTTTGGGTATCTTTTCAACTCGTCTTTATAGTCTACATATATCATCCCAAATCGAACAGTGTAACCATCAGCCCATTCAAAGTTGTCAAGCAAAGACCATGCAAAATATCCCCTCACATCCACTCCTCCCCTGCAAAAACCACCAGGTAACAATAGTTAACACCTATTGCAAGTAGATAAAGAAACTAATGTATTCGGATTTTCCGTGTTAAACACTAGCTCAATAGCTGTTAGTTGTACCTTGAATGCATGTATTATGCTAAAGCAATTTACTAAAAAATTTATTGACTAACTCACATGATGGCTTTTTGGACATATGCAAGATGTTGAGAATAGTAATCTATCCTCGTGCTGTCTTCAAGTGACATCTTGCCATTATTTGGCTCATCAACTCCTGTAATTAACAAATGAAAAGTTGCATATTTACATCAAGGAATCTAAAACAATCCATGTGCATGATCAACGCGGTGCTATGAAGTGGATTGAGAGCAGTACCATTTTCTGTTATGTAAATGATTGGATTGTCCAACTGAGTCTTTGTGTAGAGCAAAATGTCGTAAATTCCTTCAGGATAAACAGATAGCCAGTCTGAGGCAGCCTGCAATGCCATTTACCTTGAACCACAATTTCAAGGAATGTATTGTGTAGTGTGCATAATTTTATAGTAAATTCTTACCTTTGGGCCAATCGGAATCCCGTTTCTCTCATCTAACGTGAAAATAAATCATAAGTACATTGGTGTTGAGGAACAAAAAGAAGGCAACTGGAAAAGGAATGTGCAATAAATTTCCATTAGACAGAACTTACTTGTCAGGCTAGCACAATAATCTTTGGAGTAGCTTAGTTTATCAGTTTTGCAGGGAACATCTGCAGCATAATTTGCGGTATAGTAGTTCAACCCAATGAAATCAAATGACCCTTTAACCATCAACGACTCCTCAACAGAAAATAGTGGGAGGCGTTCTTGGACGTGAGTGACCATCTCAACTGGGTAAGAACCAGACTTTAGTGGTTCCATAAACCTTTTAAAAAATTATGTAAGGTAAAATTTTAATTTAGGAGTATGCTTAAGATCAAACAGTTAAGTAAATGCCAGCATCGATGTACTTTCAACATCCATTCAGGAAATTACTTACCAGTTATACCGGAAAGAAAGAACACGAGTAGCTGCAGAATTGTCTTTTGGAATATTTAAGGGGACTATCCATGGAGAATTTAGTGAAATCCCAATATGACCCTTTTGAACACCCTACAGAAATCAATCTTTGGTTAACTTTTATTTGTCTGGTTCACTTTATTTGGTTTATCTATGCATGCATGCATGAATGAATATGAAAAATGTATATAATTCTGGTCACTGACTAACCTGGTGCTTTTCTCTATATAATTTTACAGCAGCAGCATGAGCAAGAAGCTGGTTATGTGCAACAATGTATGGCTCACTCCCAGAGTCACCCTCTTTGCAGTTCTGAGACATCCAGTTTGAGCATCTGCCTGGTGCAAGTGCACCATTTTCATATCCGTTTACCGTAAAGCTCAGTGGCTCATTCAAGGTAATCCAATGCTTCACCCTATCACCAAACTCATCAAAGCACAGATCCGCATAATCTTGAAAGTCATTGCTGTTAATAAATTTGGTAACATGATCAAACAGCTAATTAATAATATCTTCGCATGTTCAAAATTCATCTTTGCTTATTTATATTGTGTTAAGTAGTGGTTAGAATTACTAACACAATTTTGGAACTTAAAAACCCGTTATAATCATCTTCGAGGGCTTGTGGAAGATCCCAATGAAAAAGGGTCACGAAAGGCTTCAACCCTGCAGCTAGGAGCTCATTGATGAGTTTGTTGTAGTATGCAATGCCTTCATGATTGATCCCTCTACTTACCTTTCCACCTAAAATATGCCAATGCCAAAGTAGTGGCCGAATAACAAACCGCTAGTTAATCCTACGAGATTGTTTTTATGCTAAAAGAACCAAATGTGTTTAAATGATTAACTTACGAGGTAATATTCTAGACCAGGAGATGGAAAATCTGTACGCATCAAAACCCATGTCCTTCATTATGGCTATGTCTTCCTGTCAAATTTCCCATTTGTTATCAACTGATAATGATTTTTTTTTTCTTTCAAATTTGTTGAAAAAAATAATTTCTTTTGCAATGAGTAATAACCTTATAGCGATGATATGCATCAACAGCAAGGACACCACTGCTTCCATCTTTTATCTTATCTGCAATATTTACCAAAACTGTCTCATAACAAGATGTTTATACATTTAATGAAAACTCGGATTTTAGAATTCCCTCAATTAACTCACTTTGAAAAGGATAAATCATAATTTGTCGGCTCCTATCCATATTTAAGTTGATCTACAACTAACTATATAACGTGTGATACAGAGTTTACATAATTATAATAAATAATCTTTTTGTGAAAGGATATGATGATAAATTAAGCCTGCATGCAAAACTACATGCTTCACCTACTCTTATCTATCTCCAACCCATGAAAATCGAACCTTATTTTGCTTTCACACAATCCATATCTTTCTATAGAGCAAGTTTTCCTAGATTATTACTTATATTTTTCACTTGTCTCCATTACCAGTGTCCTAATTTCTTCGCTGATATGAAATAGTTGGAGATTGTCATGGGCATGAATGACAGTAAAAATTCTTAGCACTAGAACCTAATAATCCTCCATAAATATATGGAAACATGAAGATGAAATGACCCAGATCAAGAGAGAGAGAGAGAGAGAGAGAGAGAGAGAGAGAGAGATCAGAAAAAGAGTTACCTGGGAATTTCTGTGTGAAAGTGTCCCATATACTAGGCCCTCTTCCACCTTCATTTACTGCACCTTCATACTAAGTAAGAAATGAAACACAATTAAAGCTACAGGTTAAGTGTGGTGCAAGAATTGTCCTAATAGCTAGATATCTAAATCTCAATTCTACACGCTATGGAAAATCCTATGTGTTAATTAATCATGATAGTGTATAAAAAAATTAACTTGAGGACAAACCTGGTAAGAAGATGAAGCTGTCCCAAATACAAAACCTGCTGGAAAACTGTTGCGGTTGATTGAAACTGAGCCAGAATCATCTGCAACAACTACACTACTAGCCTGTGGATGAACCAATACCATGAGAAAGAGGAAGAGAGAGCCTTTAAAGGTGGCCATGCCCATGGTGTAGTTGTTCTCCCACACATACCTTTATATATATCATGAACCAACTTTTGTAAAATACCACAAATGCCACTAAACTCTCTAGGATTGTGTAGCTCTTCTTGAAGATTATCTTTGTAGTAGTTAGACAAATCTGAGAAACTCTACAAAAATTTTGCAACACCCGTGATATAATTATGTCAAAATGACATAGTCAAATGAATATGAACTTATTGTAATCTTATTAAAGTGGGGTTGCCTCAGGTGTTGTAATAATAGGTTTAAATTTCCCTCGATTTCTATGTATGTATAGAACTTTTACAAAATTCTTTACGTATAGCAACCAAATAGAGCATAATATTGCTAATAGCTACAAATTGGTAGTTTGATGTTAGTTGTAGTTATATATGTATATATATTTTGCAGTTAGGAAGTCAATTAAAGAGTTGTGTTAGGTAGAAGTTGCATATTTCATTGTCAATTCCCTTTTTGCTCAATTAATTACAAACCTGACCTAGCAAACATATTGAAAATTGAAGTTTGGGCCTAGGGGCATTGACAAACATATGCAGACCTGGTCCAGAGCGTCAGAAACTTAAGAAATGTGCACATGCTCTAATTTACACCTTGCTCCAATAAAACTAGTTGACGCCAGGATCCTCAAAATGGTTATTCGGGAATAGTTTCTATAGAAGGTTTATATATGGACATGATGAATTATACTTTAAGAGATTCAAGTAATCCAACAATTTATGTACAAGTAGAGTGGGTTCATTTAAATTTTATCCTGAATTCCATGGAGCTTGAAGAGCATATATATGCCATAGCATGACATGGTAATGAAGTTTAGAATTTGCAAAGCTTGATCCCTAAATTCAATTCATACATGCCTTCAACCGTTACTTTATCAAGATAATGTTGTGGGAGTAGATACTGTGTGTCATGGGTTTAGATTTTTCAGAAAAATGAACAAAATTGTTGGTGGCGGTGTTAAGAGCCAGGGGGGAGGGAATTGAAGCTTATGTATGATTTAAAATTTTCAAGTTTGTATTCATAAACAAATACTTAATATGGCCTATAAACTTATCCTTCTAACAATCATTCACAACTTTACCAAAAAAAAAATCTGCAAATTAAAAGAAATTGTGAAATTATTTTTCCCACATAAACCAACAATTAGTTACCAAACAAGAAAAAAAGGGATAATTCACTGTCTATTGCTCTGCTATACTCTGTGAATTTCCCATTTATGTAATACTGCCAATATTAACAACCAAGCTTAGATAGATAATTAAATCATGTATTTGGCAACAAAATAATAGTAATTAATACCCATATTAGTGCATTGCCCTTCTGTCATAACCTTTTAGGTACGCATAAGCGGTGGCAATTTGGTAATCTGAGCAAACGTACACCTCACTGTGGCACCTGAATTGCCCGCCAATGATGTTCATATATGGAAATTTATTCAACTGCTCCTTGGTGCTAGCTCGGTTCATGAACTCATCAACATTATTTAACATCTCATGATCATTAGTTGAATAGATCAAAAAACTAATTGAGAAGTAGGGTTCCTGTTGTTTGTGGTGTGTCCCTAGTTACAGAGAGGATGAGGCGGCCGGTAGTCATAGATTTCCTTCTCAGGTTCATCAACTTTGTTTTCAACATTTTTGGTATAACCATAATTGGTTATGCTCTAATTCGATTGATGAAAGTGAGGCTCTTCGACTCGAAGAAATCCCAACATTCAGATGATTGGTCTGATAAGCTTTTGTCAACCTGGTAAGCTCAACCTCAGTGTATGTGATATATCATATTTCTAATGAGGTTATTCAAGAAGGTTAACATACTGAGAATGAAATAAAAAATCTCTAGTGCACATTTGAAATTCATTTTTATGTTTTATTTTGATTATTCTAGTCGCAGCGAAGTAACAATTGTATGTAATTCCTTTTTTGCAGGTTCATTTACCTCCTTATTACAACTGGAACTGTATTTTTTATCACTTCGGTGTGTGGATGCATCGGGGCATCAAGGAGAAGCCCTAGCTTTCTGACTCTCGTATCCTTAATCATCTTACTTGTTTAAATTTTAGCTAGGTGGTTGTATAATTTTTTGGGTTTTATTTCATCAGATTGTGGTGTAAAAGTGAAGTGATTATTTCCTTAATTATCTTGATTTAGTACTGTGCATTCTTGTTTGGAGTTATGGTGACAGAATTGGGGTTGGCTGCATACATATTCTTTGATCATACATGGCAAGAGGTAAATTTGTTCCGTCTACACCTAAACTATTGATTTTATTTTCTCGAAATTGATTTCAGAATCATATATACAAGATATAGTTAAATCAACAAACTAAATCGTTACTAACGTCACTTTAGATATATTGTTAATATCCAAGTTGTGATGCTTGAATAGATGGTCGTGTATGTACTCTACTATTTCATATTTCCATATATATTCTCTTTTATTTATTAGCGCCGTATAGTCCGAATTTTGTCAACTTAGTACAAAAAGGAAAAAGAAAAAAGTGGTATTCTATTATTGGTTTGATTTGATCCCCTATTACCTATATTTCAGGATATAATCATCAGTGACAAAAGTGGCAGCTTGGACGCACTATACCATTTCTTGAAAACTCACTGGACATTTATAAAATGGGTTTTGGTTGCAGCACTTGTGTTTGAGGTAAGAATGGATATTTCCCAGACATGTATCTAAATAATATATCCAAAACAAGCTTCGCATATATAACATACATTGTTGCGTATTCATCTTACTAGGCTATTGCTTTAATTATGTCGCTGTACTTGCGGCATCTGTGCAAAGAAAAGGACGAGGATGAGGAGAGAAAGATTGGGCATCCTCGTGGTCATGGTCATAGTCATAGTCACGGTCGCCCTTCAAGACAACAACCGGAAGTAGCTCCTCGGAGCACCACCGCAGCTAGTGCACCCGGAGAAGCATTACCAAGACCTAGAGCTAGAGAACATACACCGAGATCAGCACTGCAGGCGATGCCTAGACCAGCAGCTGTAACTGGAAACACCGCAAGTGCTCCTGGAGCACGACCCAAACCTTCGTCTACTACTACTAGTAGTAGAGCTCGAGATCATACACCGAGATCAGGACGGTTCATGCCTAGTGCGCAGGCAGTGCCATTGCCAAAACAACAGACTGCAGAACTGAAACAGCCGATGCTGCCACCGCCGCCAGGGAGAGTGAATCCGGGTTCAACTTCAAGGCAATAGAATGATTGAGTTGTTTGTTGTTTATCTATAGATGGCTTGGAATATGTTATGATTGTCATTATGGGGTAATTGATTTGGAATAATAGTTAGTTTAAGAAAATTGAGTCATTAAGATTATCTTAATTGGTTTTGGTTGAAAACTCTTGTAGCTCGGACAAATCAATGTTTATCAGCAAAAGTTATGGAAGAGCTAAATGATGAAAAATTTGATATATTCTGCAGGGATGAGAAAGTGATTGACTAATAATATAAGCCCACAAAATGAATGGAATAATGTTAATTTCTGTTTTGTTATGATTAATATTGAATAATATATCGTTTATGTGACAACAGAAGCAACATGATTGGTAAAAATGTGAAACCTCTTTTGGTTAATTTTATTGATCAACTGGAGCTCCATATATACAAGGGGGAATTACACAAAATAACTCTGAACTATGTGTTTCGACAAATTGCATCCCTGAAGTTAGGTATGTTACTTTAAGTACCCCTAAACAAACCAAAGATGTTTCCGTCCATTACACCGTTTGTTAAAGTGTAAAATGACCATATTACCTCTG
>JAYMTK010002458.1:0-13870 GCA_036897405.1 Pelargonium myrrhifolium | reverse complement strand
AAAATTCACTTGGGTTGATATAAGTGAAATTTAATGAGGTATCATCACCTCATTGACTTGATTAAGTTGCAACTGATATAAAGTTATATTAGTCAACTTATATACATTTTACTCATATATATACACACATACACACACACACGCATAAAAGCATATAATCCCACATATAATTTCAATGCTCATATCTATCCATACCCCTATCTCATTTAATCCTAACTCAATACCATCATATTTTCACGGTGACTCAAACTCGAGACACAACGGTATTAAGTTATGCACTTACCATTTGACCCGCAGGGCGTTTGTGACAAGTCAATTACTACTATAATTCATGAGTATTAAAAAAAATCATTTTATATAAATCTTAAAATAGACATGAGCCAATTCGCAAAACGGACAAACTTAAAGAGGGTAAGTCTCTATATAACCTCACCAATAAAAAACCAGTTTAGTGTACTAAATTAGGTCACAAAACGGAAAACGACAGGACCCACATTGCCGGCACCGGATTATGACGTCACAAATACCGGCGACGGGTAAATAATTTAAACTTACAATTTACTACTCGAAATCGAAGCCGCACAGCACAGCACAAATGTGCTCGTTGGAACAGTCGAGGCGTTGAGAGTAGCCAACAACGCATTAATACGAAAGGACTACCTAAAAACAGAGTAATATAAATAGACTCTCTCTGCTTCTCCTTCTCCTCATTCTCATGCATTGCTCTTCTGCTTCTCTTCTTTCTTCATTTCAGAAGCAGATGAGCCTTCCATTTACAAAAATTTCTAAAAACACCGTTTTCTAGAGCTTCCCAGATCCAGTTCTCGAGTTTCCGCCATTGTTGCAGCTTCCTCTGTTTTCTGCTCTGTTTTTGAAATGGAGCAGTTCTCGGCGACCAATCTGCTTCCGGAGGCGTTTCAGGGGAGTAGAGACGACCTGTCGTCGCAGCTGGGAATGGTGTGGGGACAGATCAAAGCTCCATTGATCGTCCCGCTCCTGAAAATGGCTGTGTTCTTGTGCTTAGTCATGTCGGTGGCGCTTTTCGTGGAGAGGGTCTACATGGCCGTCGTGATAGTTCTGATAAAGCTGTTTGGTCGGAAACCAGAGAAGCGTTACAAATGGGAGCCAATTAAAGACGATGAGGAATTGGGAAACTCAGCTTATCCGATGGTTCTGGTTCAAATCCCAATGTACAACGAAAAAGAGGTCCTTTTCTCCCCAATTTGTCACCAATCTCACTCCTTTTAAACCTCTTAACTTCAATTTTTGACACGATTGGTTATTTTTTACAGGTGTATCAGCTCTCAATCGGAGCTGCATGTGGGCTTTCATGGCCGACTGATCGGATCATCGTCCAAGTACTAGACGATTCAACAGACCCAACAATCAAGGTATTAAAGATCCCAACTTTTTCACCACCAACCGCTTTAATTGGCATTGATTTGTGTTTGATTTGGTTTTGGCTCATCTGGGTTTGTGTTTTTGTTGCCGTAAAATGAACAGGACCTGGTGGAGCTGGAGTGCCGGAGATGGGCGAGCAAAGGAATCAACATTAAGTACGAGATCAGAGACAACAGAAACGGGTACAAAGCCGGAGCTTTGAAAGAAGGCATGAAACGGAGCTACGTGAAACACTGCGATTTCGTGGTCATCTTCGACGCCGATTTCCAGCCGGAGCCGGACTTTCTCTGGCGGACCATTCCGTTTCTCGTCCACAACCCCCAGCTCGCTCTGGTTCAGTCTCGCTGGAAATTCGGTAATTATAAAAAATAATAATAATAATTCATTATATTTAGTTATTTTAGTAAATTTTAGTAAAATTGAGGTTGTTTCTCGGAGGCATAAAAGAAATTGACTATATTTGCCCTTCCACATATTGTCGGTAGGTCTTTTGTTTTTGTGTTGGGAAATGGAAGGAGCTTGTGGGTCCCGTCTCGTGGATCAGTCACGTTCGGATCGTCCTTGCTGGCGCCTCCAGATTACGCCACGTGTGATTTTCTATCCGCGTGGGACCCACAGCCTAACCAGGCTCAACCCCAAAATGTTCTGTTCAGTGGTCTGGTCCTGTTTTGGTGTCTTATTTTGGGTCTCACCTTGTCAAGTTCCAATTGTCTGATTCTGATACAATTATTTATTTACTTTTACTCGAAATAAATAATAAATATTGAAAATTAAATTCCTAGGAGCAAAATTACAAAGCTTAATTAAAATGACATACTAATTTTTGGTTTGTTGGTCAAATGAATGAAAAGAAACAAACCCGTTACAAGTTTGAAAATGATGTTCCTGCTACTTGGTCATACTTTTAAATAATGATTACGAAACATCTAATTTGTTTTTTTTTTTAAGAATAATGAAATCTAATTTGGTAACATGCGATCGTGTTCAATCTAATGATAATGTTGGTGCAAGTGTTTGGTTCAAGCTACACACTCTTCGAGTATTCTTTTTCCTAAGCACGAAAACGATTCAATGGTAAATTTGTTGTTTTATGATGTAGAAACGTGCACTAAACAACTTTAGTGCACGTTTCTACATCCCATACTCAAACTCGTGACCTTTTTGTAACCTCAAATTTCGTAAATTGGTTGACTTTTAAGGTCACGAGTTTGAGTAACCGAGCGAAGTGACGTTTCATCGTGCACTGAGCTACCCTTTTTGTAGTCCCAAGTTTTGTCTAGTGTGCATAGTTTATGCTAATACAGTTCTGCCATATTTTAATGCCAAAGATTAGCAAATCTCTCTGGCACACAAAAATGGTAAATAGTCAAAGACAACAAAAACCCAACACTTATTAATTGAAAAAGCTGTCATGTATGAAGAATAATCTCTTGGAAGGGAAGCAACACATTATGGGGTAGATCTCTGTCATGAGTAGTGAACAAGAAACTAGAAGGGTATGTTTGGGCATCAGAGAATATTTCAAGGGGCATATCTGTCTTATTATGCTCTATACCAGCAACTGCATGTGCAAGCTTAATGGTGGACCTAATGTTCAAGTCCCTTTCCATCTCTTCTTACTGGACAGTGGAATCTTTTCATTTATATATGTGTTTTATGTTTTTATAATAAGGTGTGATCATTATTATATTTATACAGTAGCTGCCAGCTAAGATGCTGACCTGGCGGTGGTTTTCCGGGCTGTTTTTGCAGTGAACGCCGACGAGTGCTTGATGACGAGAATGCAAGAAATGTCGTTGGATTATCACTTCACGGTCGAGCAAGAAGTTGGATCATCCACCCATGCCTTCTTTGGCTTTAATGGTAAACCATTTCTTGAATCCGCTATAGCGTTTAAGATTTTAGTTGAGTTGGTTCTCTGACAGCTATGTTGATTTGGCTCTTACTGTTGCACGATTGTAGGAACTGCCGGTGTTTGGAGAATCGCTGCTCTTAATGAGGCGGGTGGGTGGAAAGACCGGACCACTGTGGAGGATATGGATTTGGCCGTCCGTGCAAGTCTTAAAGGATGGAAATTTCTTTACCTTGGCAATGTCAAGGTAAGGGACAAAGATGGATTAGTTGCAATAATGTGCTATTCTCTTATTGCTCATAAGTGCATTTAGGGAGTGTAGTTTACACTTTAAGCTACTGAATTTACTTCCATGTCCTTGCGAAGCGGGCAAAAGTTGAAACTAGTGTAACTTTATGCATAGGAGTAGCTAATTATGCAATGTAGCCAAGACTTTAGACTTAGGGTAAGGTTTTGTTGTAGTATGTGACATTTATTTGTGCTACAGGTGAAAAATGAACTCCCGAGTACATTTAAGGCCTACCGTTTCCAACAGCATCGATGGTCTTGTGGTCCTGCTAATCTTTTCAGGAAAATGGTCATGGAGATAATAAATAACAAGGTTTGTTTGTGCCTGGTTTGTACTTGATGGAAAATGTAGCATGAAAGAAGCTAACTTTCGGTTTTTTGTCCGTGTCTTCGTTGCAGAAAGTGACTTTGTGGAAGAAGGTTCATGTAATTTACAGCTTCTTCGTTGTCAGGAAGGTCATAGCCCATATAGTCACATTCGTTTTCTACTGCGTTGTGTTACCGGCAACTGTTTTGGTTCCCGAAGTTGAGGTTCCAAAGTGGGGATCCGTTTATATCCCATCCATCATTACCATTCTCAACGCCGTTGGAACTCCAAGGTATGATTTCCTTATATGTCGAGAATGGGAATGAGTTTTTCATTGTTCGGGTTTGAATTAGGCCTTTTTGCTCCCGAGAAAGGTGTTGCAATGGGACATAGTTCATGTTGTTTTTGGCATGTCTTGCAGGTCACTCCATTTGATGGTCTTTTGGATTCTTTTCGAGAATGTCATGTCTCTGCACCGAACCAAAGCTACCTTCATTGGTCTGCTAGAGGCTGGTCGGGTGAACGAATGGATTGTGACGGAGAAGCTAGGAGATGCTCTCAAGGCCAAACCTAGCGCGAAAGCAACCAAGAGACCTCGGATCAGGATTGGAGAAAGGTACTAACCTAACACATAGTGCAACACAATAACTCATCTTGTATATATGTTTCGTTTACGCGTTTAAAATGTTCACAGGCTCCACTTGCTCGAGCTCGGGGTGGGAGCTTTTCTCTTCTTCTGTGGATGCTACGATGTTGCATTCGGGCATAACCATTACTACCTATACCTGTTTATCCAAGCAATGGCCTTCTTCATCATGGGTTTTGGTTACATTGGCACAATCATTCCCAACTCTCAGTGAGGACTTCTTCGAGGCGATGATGATGATGATGATGATGATGATGATGATCGTCGTGGCTGCGCGGGGGATCAGAAGCAATTTTAGCATAGAATGTAAAAAGAGTGTGGGGAAAAGAAAAGGATGGTGATTCTTTCAGGATGAGGAGGATAAGAGGGTTGGTTCCCTTGTGAATAGTGAAGAAAAAAAACAGAGGAAAAACAGGGGTTTTGGCTCCAATAGTAGATAGTTATAAACATAAACAACATATCTGAATGTATTGTATTATGTCACTTAAGATTTGTAGCTCTTTCTTGTATTTTTTATTTTATTTTCTTCTTCTTCTATATTTGGTTGTGGTTAAGATTTGTTTTCAGAAGCAATAAACTGGTTAGAAATGGGGATTTTTTTACATTTCATAGTTCCATATTTTTTGTTGGTACTTTTCTTGTTCAGTCGGGAAAATTTTCTATTTTGGTCTTCCAACTATTCATTTTTTTTCGTATTTAATTTGATTTTTTTTTTTTTGTAACTTGGTCTGTAGACTATTCATATTTTTTCAATTTGACCAGACACCAGTTATCAAATTAAACTAATATGACAATTTATATATGAGTATGTTTATTGTGATTGTTAAGTACATTGTATTTCCTGATGAAACTAACTTGAAACAAAATAACTTAAAGACGTGTCAGTAACATTTATTTTGTTTAGTATGCTTTCTCAGTTATACAATTTTGTTTTAAATTAGCTCTAACTTAACATCAACAACAACAAAATGTTATAATTGAGAATCAAATACTAATTCACATCAAAATAAATAACGTGAAGACCAAAATAGAACACATTTCTTCTCTTGGCTTGTATACAACTTTGATAAATAGAAGTAAATGGTTAGTGAAGCTTAGAACTAATATGGGACTCTTTTCACACAGTGCACACAACAATCCATGTTAAAATTGTACTAGACATTGAGTTTATCATCCCCTAGAAAATAGTTATAACTGAATGATGAATTCCAATGTCCTAAAAATTAGAACAGTTTACTCCTTTGAGGTGACTGATTTGTTCTTTGGCAACACAAAATATTGGTCAAACGCTACTAAATATGAAAACTTGGATCAAATTTTAGGTTATTATTGCATTAAGATGATCTTATTGGTCAAATTTAAAGTTGACGTCAGGATTTGAGACATGAATAAGAACGACCAATTTAAATTCAATTTAAACAAAGTTCATGCGGTTTTATAGGCAAAGCATGAAAATCTGTCTAACCTGATTCGCAAACATTCAATAGTCACATAACTCGAATCTAACTTGAAAATTGATTGAGTTAATCATATGTAACACAAACTTGAAAATTTTCAGGTCGAATTTTGAGAGTGTGCGAGTTCATATTCAAATTGTAGCTCTAACTTAGTTGTTTAGACATGTCAAACAAATCAATACTACATTATATTATATTGAATACTCTATCGGTATTAAAATGAGTGTTGTTTTCTTAAATAAGTTAGTTATGTATGAATTGTCAAATAATATTTTATACTCTATCATTCTCAAAATGAGAGTCTTGCATTTTTGACACAAAATGAGTGTCATCTTTCTTTTTTAGGAAGTTAGCTATATCATGAATTATCAATATCATTCGTATGATAAATTAGTTAGTTAGTGAGTATCCATTGAGTTTGTTAAAACACATGTGCATGAAAATACAAGAGTAAATATATTACACTAACTAACTAACTTCTTTTTAATAATTCTTAAAATAAAAAGTAAAACACTCATTTTTAGACAGATGAAATAATAAGTTAGTTAGTCTTCCATGAGATTACTGTTAATACGTAATCACAATAATACAAAAGTAAATACATTGCTATGGTTAGATTTTACTCATGAACGTTTATTTTGAAATTGATAGTCAAATTTTGGATAATTATTCTATGGTCGTGTATTGAAGAGGTGTGTAAAAGAAGATTTAAGCGGTGACATTAATGATGGCAGATTGTCATAGATTAGCCCCCGCATATTTATTGTTTCAATAACGCTACACTTTTGTGGTAGCTTTGCTCATTATTTTATCACCCACCTAACTAACTACCAACCTCTCTATTAACTTTCTAATGACTTTTTCTATGTCTCTCTCATCTCACAGACTCAGGCCTGTAACAACATCTATCTACTACATTTTGTGGGCTGAACACAAAAGCACGTTATGTAATGTAGAGGTGTTGTCGAACCCAACCAAACAGCTCAAACTCGCAACTTAAGGCCCATTTCGATACGACAGTGTGTTGAGTCGTTTCGAAAATGATCAGAAGAATGTAAGGTGTTGTCCAAGTATTGGCACATTTAACACCCTTATTCAAGGCTATATATGGAAGGATGTGCATCTCATAAGTGTCTCCTTGTTCTCCAAGAAATAGAAAATGAGGGAATAAAGCCAAATGTTTTATCGAATTGGATCAGTACGCTACATTTTTTTTTTAAAATGGAGTCTTGGGGCTTCTCAGTACCGAGCAAGAGAGGGAGGAAGCGGATTGGTGCGATTAGATCCAGGCACGATGGTTGGTGGGTGAGGAGTGGTCTCGTAATCTCGGATAGTAAGGGCATAGCGGCGACGTTGGGTAGTGGCGGTTCATTGGCCGGTAGGTGCGCAGTGGCTAGGGCATGGAGGCAGGGGTTGCTTGTGCGGTTGTTCTGGAAGGATGCGGATATACAGGATCTCGAGGAGGTCCAGAAGGAGTAGATTTGGTGTTCTTTTTGCCTCTTACGAAAGCTTGTAAGAGCCGGGTAGATTGGGTGAAACAGTTTAGGGGGAAGTTTTTAGCTAGGGACTTAAATGTATGGTTCATATGGTATTCTTGATTGTACTCGTGTGAGGGAGGTCAACGCCGCCTTGGGCCATGAAAAGCTTTGACAAGTTTGAGGAGATTGTTTCCCTTAAATATATTATACCATCTATTGCTCGCGATAAATAATATATGCTATAGTTCTCTTATAAATAGTTTATGCGTGGATGATATGCTTATTGAAGCAGAAGTGCTTGAAAGGATATGGTAGCTCAAGGGGTTTCACCAATGGCACAAATATATAGCATGCTAATTGACAGTAAAAGCAAATCAGGAAAGATGAAAGATGCTTGGAGGTTATTTGATGATATGGAACTCGGTTTAGGCGCACACTTATAACATATAATCTTATTATTATTATTATTATTATTATTATTATTTTTTATTTTTTTGAATAGTGATACCAACACCTCTAAAAGATCCAAGCGCCTTAAACAACTTTGTATGATAGGTAATTGTTATATTCATGATGTGATCACATACAACTGCTTAATCTTTCTGATGTTGGAAATGCTGGAAAAATGTCTTGAAATTTATGAAAACATGAAGGAGTTGAACATTGGATCTACTCTAAAAACTTGTTATCTTCTGATTGGCACTTTGGCAAGAAACTCTACCAGAGAAACTGTTTCATGAAATGTCAGAAGGATTTGGTTCCTGATCGAGCTGTTTATAATGAAGTCATTTACAGTTGCGCAAAACATGAGACGACGCATAATAGCTTATTATTGGGACATTTCCAAGAAGGAAAGTTGTTGGCAGTGAAGGATCTGGTTGATGATATTGAGGCCAAAGGACTGGTTCCTCAGGCTGACATCCTGATTAAGGGACACTGTGAACTAAAGGATTTTTTTTTATGCATATATTTGGTACAGAGATTAGTTTTATCCCGAATTTGATCCATTGTCAACGTGCTGAGTGACGGTCTTTGACAGGAGAGGAGGCTGCAAGAGGCCGGCACAGTTTGCTCAAAATGGCTGCTAAGGGTTGGGTTGATGCTAATGAGGATCCATCCGCTGTTGCAGAAATGTAGAGAAAGATACTCAGTGTGGACATGCACTTATCGCAATAAGTCTTTTTCTTGAGCTATGGATCATTGGTTCCATTACAGATGGTTGGATGAATTTCACTTTGCCTACTGTATGTATTCTCAAATTCTCTGAAGGTACTTTGCCCATTGCCAACTTGGTGTCTATTACTTCAGGCAAGCTCTTGATTAAGTTTGAAGAAAATCATAGTTTTGCTACTTTTATTTTATTGGGTGTTTGGTTTATCTTTTCTTTTTTATCAGCAATTAAGTTCTTAAGATCAAAGTTTTCAGTTTTGAGATGATTGCAAGTGAGTTTTGGTTGGTTCCTTGGGCTCCTAGCAATCTAGCATTGTCTGAGCTGAGAGATACAACTGGTGGGATGTGGTTGGATGGAAGTGATTGGAAGGAGAAGGATGTCTTTTTTGTGTGTGTGTTCAATATCTGGTCACAAATCTAGCATTGTCTGAGCTGAGAGATACAAATTGTAGTCTATTGATCATCTGATTCATGCAATCAAGGAGTGAAAGAAGAAGATGAAGATCCTTGTTTGGAGAGTGCAGAGAAGAATGTACTATATGTCCATTAGCATTGGGCCACACACAGTTAACCACAATTCAGCTATCCAGCAAGGCATTTTCATGTGGAACAAACCACATGATATCTTGTATATAATATGTATCGCTTCTGTAAAATAGGTCAGCTGAGAGAGAGGGGATCCCTGGAATCTAAAATCTATAACATTGAACTAAAGTGAATACCATCTCATATATGGAGTTCATAACTTTTCTCACATCCCGATTATAAAGTAGTACCTTCATTATGGCCAGTGGTTTTACAGTTAGCAGAGGGTTTGTCTGTATCGCCGCCTAGCAACGACAACTCACACAATCATGTTCTCAATGATAGCATGCATTTGAAATTCTCTAACATATCGTCGTATAAACAGAAACACAGAACATGAAGGCCAGATTACGAAGTTGCAGCAGCGTACAACCTCAGGTGCCAGGGCAATGTTAACGGATTTTAGTGTCCAATCGCAATTGTGTCACGCATGCAGTGTGATACGGGCTTAGCAATTGAAGCACACAACACGCAAAAATTGGTTGTTATTGTGAGTCAATATGGCATTTCTCTTGGCTCTATATATATGATCAATCAGACTATAGCATAAGTAACCTCATCTAAACACAACAAATGCATCTCAAAGAAACATCCCAAAATTGCTAATCATGCAATGAATTAGCATTGATGCACTATCAATCAGATAGAAGGATCTTGGCTAGAACAAAAGATTAAATAAACCCTGGAGCCACAGATACATTGCAAGCAACAACAAGGCCACTAAGCAAACAAGGAAACAATTAACTACTTATCTTATATGCAAATCTTGATCAAAATCACAATTCAACCCATAACACATGAAGATGGAAAAGTAAAGCTCATCTTCAATTACAAATGTAAAAAACCGCACAATCAAATGGAACATTGCATTTCTCGATCCAACTTCAGTAATGCCGTAAACTTGCCCAAAACAAATCTAAAAAACCAACAAAAAAAAAAAAAAAAACAAAGCTCCTTCGCAATGCTTTTGTTGGTGCAATTTGATGTGCAAACAATGAAAATGCATTAACTGGGTCAGCAATTCATCCCCAAAACCACAGTTACCAATCAAGATAAGCATACTAAGTTCCATTTTCATCCATTTTTATTAACAAAAAAGTACTCTAACAAGGCAAATCAAGCCACAAAACTAAAATTAAGCGAAAAAGGGAACAAACCCTTCAAAAACTCACCAAAATTACAGCACTTTGAGCATATCCTCTGCACTGCTGGAGGTAAAAGCCCCACCTTCCTCCAAATTCAAGACCTTGACCACACCATCTTCGGCCAAGAGCGCGTAGCGCCTGGACCTCACACCCAAACCAATAGGCTTATCGCTCAAATCGAGCTCGCACCCAATGGCCTTGGTGAAATCGCCGTTCCCGTCCGACAACAAGAGCACCTCGTCGCCGATCTTCAGGTCAGCCTTCCACGCCTTCATCACGAACGCGTCGTTGACGGAAATGCAGGCGATCGTGTCAACGCCTTTGGATTTAAGCTCCGCAGACTTCTCCACGAATCCGGGAAGGTGCTTCTGGGAGCAGGTGGGAGTGAAGGCCCCCGGGACGGCGAAGAGGATGGCTTTCTTTCCCTTGGTGAGGTCGGAGATGGTGGTGGTCTGGAGCTCGCCGGCGTCGTCGAAGTAGGAGAGGGTGGAGTCGGGGAGCTTGTCGCCGACGGAGATGGCGGCGCGGACGGTGGTCCTGGAGGTGGTGGAGAAAGTGAGGGGTTTGGGGGTGCGGCGGAGTCTGAGAGGGAGAGAAGCGAAGGAGAGGGTTTTGGGAGGGAGGAGAGAGGTGGTGGTGGAGGCGGCGGAGAAGGAGAGGGAAGCGGCGGGGGAGAGGAAGATTCTAGAGAGTGTTGCGGAGGCAGCCATTGTAGAAGATGGAAGGAGGGAGTGAGTGAGTGAGTGCAGAGAAGGTGTTTGATGAAATGTCCCAGAGAGAGATATTGTTTAATGGAGCTGGTTTTGTTAGATTTGGGCGGAGATAGCAACGAAGGGTTGGAGGAGATTGTCTGTTGTTACCTGATCTCTTTGGACCATCTGTTTGTTTCTGGGTTGGGTTAGGGCCTTTAGCTAGTTTGGCCTGTTATTCTCACCTTTCGTTCTCTCAAAAGGTAGCTTCTTTAAAGGATTTTTTTTTCTTTTCTTTTTGGGTTAAATACTTATGGACCCCATGAACTTAGTCGGATTTTGCGTTTAGCCCTCGGTCCAATTTATTTTAAAAAAACAACCCTATACTTGTATTTTTGTATATTTTGGTCCAAATAACCTGCTACTGCAGGTTTTGATTGACATGTAGGACATATGTGACACTATGGCACTGCCACGCCACTCTCCCCTTCCACGTCAGCCTCTCCAAACCCTACTCGATCTCATTATCAATCTCTTCTTTCTCCTCCTCATGTTCGCTGGCAAGCCATGAGACCAAAGCTCATATCTCTTCAGTTTTCTCTCTCCTCCATCTCTGACTCCCCTCACTGGTCCGAGAACTCTCTTCTCCACACTTTTCTCCCCAACTTGGTCTCCACTTTCCAGTGCCTCAATGATCTCTGCCTTCAATGTTCTGACTCCTCCTTATCCGGTAGGAAGCTCCATTTGCAGAACGACCTCGACATGGCCTCCGCCTTGCTCGGAAATCTTCTCTCTGACATTGATTTGTTGCTCAGATCCGGTGTGCTCCACCAGTCCAACGCCATCAACCTCTCCCAACCTGTTCCCGGCTCCGACAAGGACGATTTGGGGTTTTTCATCAGAGATCTCTTCACCAAGCTTCAAATTAGAGGGATTGAGTCCAATTACAGGTGAATCGCATTGTGAATTTGGGTTTCTGATATCAGTGATTTTTGGTGAACATGGTACTAATTTCTATTATGGATTTACTCGGCTCAGCAAGGGGCTCACCGTCGTGCTCATCGATGGACACGACGTGCTTCAAATCTTCCCTTCCGTCGTTGTCTATCTCGCTCTCACTCCCGCCAGGTATTTTGGATATGTTCGTCCACCACTGAAATCTCATTTTTGTGTTGTTGCTGCTTTGCTTATTATGTATTTGCCATTGTGAAATCAGTAATGAAATTCTAGTAGGAGTAATCTAGAGCTCTTATAATTGACTATGGATTGGAAAGAAGAAACGGGTTGCAGAAGTCTCTTCACATGGGATTGATCATAGTCAACTTTGAATTCTCTATTAGGTCATGTGACAGAAAATGGTGAAAGACGAGAAGATGGGCTGACGTGGAAGGGGAGCGTGACGTGGCAGTGTCATGGTGTCACATATGTCCTACATGTCGGTCAAAACCTGCAGTAGCAGGTTACTTGGACCAAAACCAAAAAATATACAAGTCCAGGGTTGTTTTTTTAAAAAAAAAAAAAATTGGACTGAGGGCTAAACGTAAAATCTGACTAAGTCCAGAAGTATTTGACCCTTTCTTTCTTTTTTTTGGAAGAGAAAATGTGAGATTATATTAAGCTAAATTCAAATTAAGTACATGTAAAATCCCAGGGGAATATTAAACTCAACGAAGCGTCTAAATCTAGCAAAAATTCGGAGGACCCAGCTAATACGTTTGCAGCCTGGTTCACATACCGGAAAGTAAAAGAGAACACCAAACTATTAAATTGGACAACAAGATTGTCGGTATCAAATAAAACCAAATCAAGAGCACTAGAATCACCATGCCCTTCGGCTTGTGCCGCATTGACTACCCCGAGCGAGTCTAATTCAACAATAATGTCAAACTAACCTCACTCCCAAATCCATCTAATGGCCTCACGCATAGCGCGCGCTTCAGCAATTCAAACCTCTAGGATGCCAGGCCAAGCAATACGACCCCCACCCCATGAGCGACCTGACTCATCATGAACAATCCACCTCACTCCGCTTCTACATGAACTAAAAACAAAAAATGCATCCATACTCAATTTCAACCTCCCTTTAGAAGGACGCTTATATTCAAAAACATAAATTTATGAGTGGAATGATTAATAATTAATGGGTTAAATACATCTGGACCCCATGGACTTGGTCGGTTTTTGAGTTTAGCCCTCGGTCCATTTTTTTGATTAAAAACACCCATGGACTTGTGTTTTTTTTTTCTCTTTGGCCCTAACAACCTCCTACTCCCGGTTTCCACCGACACGTAGGATAGGACCACCACCGTGGCATATCCACGTCCTTCACACCGCCACGTCATCCAATCCACCTCATTTTTATTTTATTTTATTTTTAAAATTAAATAATATTATTATATTGAATTATAAAAGAAAGAGAAGAACACGAGTTTTCCTCCGGCGAAGGCGACGAGTGGTGGGTCTCCGTTTCTTCGGCGAAGGCGACGAGCGGCGGGTCTCCGGCGAAGGCGACGAACAACGGGATACAAGGGGCAAAGCCATCGATTTCTCCGACGCTAGTGCAGATTTGGCATGGATGGAGACGATTTCTCCGTCAGCTCGAGTTGTGTCCATCGACCATCGTGGATCGATTGAAAGAGGGAGCAAATCGTCGAGTGAGTGCAGCAGATCCAGATTTGATTTTTTTTTAAAAAAAATCTGGAATTTCCAGATTCCAGTGAAGTTTCCGGTCCAGAAAATAAAAATAAAAATCAGTAAAATTAGTATCCCCTACACCAAGAAATCTAAAAATCTTGTCAAAAATCGAGTCCTTGGTAGCGAATTTCGTCGCCCAAGCAAGCGTAAGCTTCTCT
>JAYMTK010002457.1:0-13871 GCA_036897405.1 Pelargonium myrrhifolium | reverse complement strand
TTTGTTTGTTTTATTTGTCTCCCTTTTAAAATAGAAAATCATAATACCAAATATGTTATAAACTACTTGGTGTTTAAGTTGAATATATATGATACTAAGTTCAAGTTTTATAAAATGCAGTTGTATTAAACTTTTGTGCTAATTTGTGTGGTATATAACAAATTAAAGGTGTTATTCGTGGACATATCTAATATCAGCCGCTTTAATTTTAGTTCTAATTGTTAAAACTTGTCCTTAAAAGGTTCAACTAATTTACGTCCTCTACGGGCTATACATTATTTTTATTGGATTGAAATGATTTGTACAAAAATGTCAACCTAGACAAATATTTATTCATCTCTTTAAAATTCACAAACAAACTGCGAACACGTTTTTCGTCTCTCTTCTGTCTACTATTTTAGATTTTTGGCTCTCATAGATGCACCGGTCATGCACCTAGAGTTCTATTCACATTTCTATATTTATATCGCACTCATGAAGGTGCCAGAGCTTCATGAACTCAAAAATTCAAAGGAAGAGGCATGAAAGGCACTCGAAGCCAAACACAATTCAGGCAAAAACTCGACTAAAGCCACCAGCGGATTGGAGTTGCGACTGTGGCCTAGAAGCGCAGTCGCTACTTTGTACGGACGCCATGTCGAGGAGTAAAGGTGAAGAGAAAAGGCCAAGAAGCGGAGTCGCGACTGTGGCCATAGTTGCGATGTGAAACTCCAACGAGCAAAGGCTAGGAACGAAGGCTAAGATCAAAGGCAAGGAGCGAAGGGCAGGAGGTGGAGTCGCGACTGTGAACCTCCACCGAGCGAGGGCGAGAAGCGAAGGCGAGGAAGTAGAATCGCGACTGTGGTTTGAAGCATAGTCGCGACTCCACAACATCACTTGACCAATTCAAGCCTTACTCAACCCGGTTTAAGCTCTAAGCTCCCGCAAGTCATCCCAAGACCAAGGGAAGGTCCCAACTTGTCGTGGAAAAGTCTAAGAACTCTGGAAAAAGGTCTAAACCTCCGAGGAGGCCGCATGACCCTCCTAGCACCAAACGAGACAAGCATGAGGTCGCGAGACCTTAGGACACTACCGTGTGCGACAGTGGCTCCTCAAGAATCCGAAAGATACCCAAGCACACACAATTCGCGTGGTAGCCCTCAAGCATGTCCAGTGCGTACGAGCCACACACCCGAAAGACAAGAGACTTAAGTCAGGAACATTAGAAACTCTAAAACGCTACCCCGTGCGGTAGAGGCTTCTTAGAGTTCCAACATATGTCCTAGAGCATAAGGGACATACAAGAGCCTACAACCTCGCACGGCACACCCAGAGAAACAAGAGCTCCAAGCCTCAAGTGGTCCCCAAGTGTACCCCATCTCAACCAACTGGCCAATCACGCGACAACACGTGGCACATTTTGGTGGGAGTTATATAAACCCCTCTCTTAGTAAGAGAGAGATCTTCATTATCTCAATATTACTTTCTCTCTCGAAAAAAACTCTCAGGAGCCTTCGTGTATCCCAGCTGAGATCCCATTCTCACGTTTGAGGCAGCGTCCCGTGAACACCCTGGGTACCTCGTTCTTTGGGTGTGTTGTGAACGCATGTTAAAGGTTCAAAGCAAAACCCGATCCAGGTCCTTGATATTGGACCTTGACACGAAGAGGAGAGCGAAACACTTAAAGAAATCAAACACTTAAGACATCTCCCTAACACCTGAACAAGACGACAAGCGACATTTTAGTGCGCCGCGTCGATCAAGAAAAATAGGCACATCAAATCTTCCACTACTCTTGTACCATAATCTTCGGACTTGCATGCTCAACAAACAGACTTCTTGCTCTTGCGACTAAGCATCCACTTTCAGTGTCATCATTGATATCTTCTATTATTGCGTTGAATATGCCTTGGGCGTTGCATGTCTCTTGACAATTTCAACATCAAACACTAAAATCTCTAGAATATATTGATTGGCGTTGACCTTGCACACCTCTTTTTACTCCCATTTGATCATAATCACCCATTTAAACTTATAGAAGATTGATCCAAAAGTGATTCTTTAGAATTCTTCCTTCAAACGCCCTCTCCAAAAATTAAGTATCGTGCTCTCTTAAAAGTCAACTTCTCAATCTTAGAAGAGATGTTAATTCTAGTCACGATCTCTAACTAGTTGTCAAGCAACAACAAAAACGTCATCATCAACAGACCCTAGTTTTGATATCATCAAAATGAACTGTTGATGTGTTCTCTTACACCTGTGCATTCCCTCGTAGAAACTTTATTAGAGATAGAAAAAAAAAGAGTCTTGATTAGACCATATGTTGTCTTCTCGTTATTTATGTTACACATAACATTTTTCAAAAAACAAACATTTATCAATTCAAAAACTCTATAACTCTCAATTCCCTTGCAACATCTCTTCTAGCTTTGTCTCTTGCAAAGATTGGCATATCTTTGGTGCCTACAAATAATCCTCTATATCTTCCAATATTCAAATATTGTTCACTAAAATAATATGTGTGTTGGAGAGAAAAGAGTCATAGCATGGGAAATTAATGAAATTGTTGGAAGAGGTAGACAAATAAATATGAGAGAAGGAAGGTTTTATTGGGCAGTTGTGGTGTGGTCATTCAATATCAAAATGTCATGAAATTATAATGATCTCTTTCTTTCCCATTCATTGCATCCATATCCCCAATTTATTGTCATCCCATGTTTCCCATTTCATTCTACTGTTTTCACAATTTATAATATCAATTTTTCACCTCTCATTCAAAAAAATTTCCTACTAGAGTATAAAATTGCACAACTAGAATTACAAAATAGACCAGCAAGTGAATTTGAAGAAACTGTGTAATATACCCTATACCTATCTTCAATAAGTTATTTTGGATAAATTAAAACCTCAACACATGTATCGGATAGTTATTGTTTACTTAAACTCCGCTATCTCAAATACTCTAGCGGATCCATCAAGCGAAACAGAAACAAGAAACTCTTGGTTGGCGGAGACTGAAAGAGACTGAATGGCATCCAAATGGCCACTGAAGGTTTTCTCACAATTTCCAGAAAGACAATCCCAGACTCGTACTTTCCCATCCACACAGCCAGTTGCTATATACCTCGACGCACCTAGCCACGCCAGGCAAGTCACTCCGTCCTGCCAAATACAAGGAATTCAAACGAATGTCGATGACATGAATAACGTGTGCATGTGATATTATAGATTCAGTCAGACCAAAGTTGGACAAACCTCATGGTCACACGTGCAACGGACCAATGAATGTTGCATATCCCATATTATAAGTTTCTTGTCCATGCTTCCAGTTGCCACCCACGGAGCGCTGTCATGCCAAAATTTAAGATCAGAAGCTATGGTAGGTCAAAATATCAGTAATTAGAATATACCATGTACGCTCGAAAACATAGCACCCATTCGTGACCTGTACTTGTTTCAACAAACCTCAACAATTCCTCCACGAGTAAATTGGTTGCATTCAAGATAAGTGCAAAAAATAATGCATAAAAAATTAAATAAAGTACGAATTATTATTGCGCGATTTAAAGTTGCAATGAAACCCAAAAGAGGACAGATCTTTTTGTAAAAGGACTAAACTGTACTCTGTTTGCAATTGATGTTTTAAATCCTGGATGTCCCTTTCTTTTGAAAACAATAAATCAAATGAATAGGGTTCACTCAACGGATTACATGCGCCTATCCAATACCCACCACAATGCCATTGCAACATTTAACAAGCCAGCAATTACAAAACTGAACCAGGCATCACCTAATAAACACCAAATAAAGAACAATGGCAAAGGGCAATTATTGCTGTGAACATCCAATGTCGGAGCACAAGAACATATTAAATGTCAAGTCAACACCCCTCCAAACTAATAATCAGCAATTGCTGCCTTGTTCTTAGTAATATAACCAGTGATTTACAAAACCCATGTTTTAACCAACTCCATTGGACCTGAAATCAACAGTTCATTCATCCATATCTCAAACTCACAACAATCTTCTATAAACTATACCTTGCAATCACATCTTCACCTTCTTCTAATGAATAAAAGACATCTCCAATAATACCATTTAAGAACCATATTATTAAACAAACCGGTTATAGCAGACAATCTAACTATTTATTTACTGAGATCAAGCACACAATTGTGATTTCAGAGACCGACAGATTGTGCTTGCTTTGATAACTATAAATTTAAAATAAATATAAATAAAAAATAAAAATAAAAAACAGAGAATTGTTTGATAATGCAAACCAGGTTATTCTCAACATCCTCACCTTTAATTGTACGGTACGTGTAACTCAACAGCTAAAAACCTAAAACCAAAACCACAACTTTTGAATTCTTTGAGGTTCAAATGAATTCCTTACTCAACATTTCCAAGTTAACTTCTTGGGCATCAAGAAACATGAGGACACCTCATATCTGCATGGTGGTATTTATATATATTTAAGGCTAACGTCGTGCTTTGAACTTGCCAGAACCATTTGCAGTTCAGTTTCATCTATCAAGTGGTTTACAAATAGACCCAGCATGATGTGAAACACTCGAAGAAAGTTGACATGTGATTATGTATAGGAGTAACCATATCTTGTATCTTCGCAACTGTGCAGTAGTAATGCATTGATTCGTAAATTCTATGCCAGATTATTTTAATTAAGGGTAAATATCATCCCTGAAATACGGTATGTTTTTATCTAGCCACCTAAACTTATGAGTATATAATAATATCAAAACAAATAAAAACAAAATACCAAGCAGAACTGTCCAATTAAATCAAATGATTTCTACGTCCTCTTTTTCCCATATCATAACGAAGTTTGTAATTTCCATTGAATGATTGCATGTTAGTCAATCTAAAAAATTTAATGGCAATAATCAATTGGGAGAGCAAATGAGCCCCTTGCCTTCATATTATACAGTTGAAAAGCACAGGCAGTTGATAAAAAAGTTCTAGAAACTAACTGAAAAGAATAGCACATTCATGGTTTACCCTTTTTATATGGAAATTAATTGATAACTTCATATCAACTTTAGAACTAAGAGTACCTGGGTGCAATTCCAATACATTCAATCGAATCTGCGTGAGCAGCCAGTGAGCTAACAACCTGTAGATTGGAACATACAAGACATTACAAACCACAGATAAAAAAAAATAACTCTGTTGACAACAATCCCTTTAATCATTACAGATTTAGAAGCATACACATATAATCATTATGTGTCAATAATATGTACAAACGCTACAAAAGCAAAATTTGCAATACCACAGATGCCTTAAAACAAATTGTCTTTTGCAACATCCAAGTTTGCCTACTGCGTGATTTTGTCTCTGAGTTGTTTTAGTACAACAATGTGAACCATAGTACGTTTGCACTGGTAGGATGGTGTCAAATAACCACATGGCTATGTATTGTTACAAAAACCATCCTTCTAGAGATGATGGGTTTTGATGAAATTTTGCTCTGAAATATAGAGAGAGAAGTAGATGGGAAATGTTTTACAACAGTAACACCACTAAATGGGTGATCAGTTGTGGCAACAATACTGTTTGGTGGCACAAGGCAGAATTTAATGGTGAAGATTTTCTGCAAGTTTCGAGGATAAAGAGCGCCCTTATGGGGAGCAATAATTGTTTGTGTTGTGTGACTGGTAAATGTGATTTGGAAAGAGGGAGAAATGTGCCACGCTTTCCATGTCAGCAACTCCAGCAAGAAAACCAATAGGCAATAACATGTCATTCAGGTTCACATTAATGCTACACTCAAACAGCTCTAGTGTTGAAATTTCTGCACCTATTGAATTAAAACCGACCAATAAAATGTAGACAGAGTCGGAGCATGTAAAAGACATGAGTTCCTCTTATCATTTTCCTTTTTTCAATGTAATTTGGAATGCATGTTTTCCTGTTTACGTTAAAACATTTACTTGAACTTTGGTTCTAAACAGAGGTAATGTGAATTTGCTGCAGACTAAATAAAGTTTTTATTTATCATAAAGTTCTATGCCCTTTTCTTGGGTGAGACAGCAGGCATCTATTCTTAAATTGTCATGCTGAAAAACTTTTTATGGTTCGAACTCCACCTAATTAGGATTTCATGGGCCTAGCCATCTACTGTGAGGAATTATTATGCATTAAAGGGGTTTGTTTTGGCGAAAGAAATGATTAATATAACTTTTAGAATCAGCTTACTAGAGTTAAACAGTTAATCTTTTGGGGGATAGGGGATTATCTTTCTTGCATCTCTTGGTCTACACTCTACATACCATTTATAAATATGCAAAAGATTAAATGGTCATATTGATGCAGTCTGTCTCTGGTTCTCTTTGTGAGGGCATCTTACACTCTTCTAAGGATTATCTATGCATGTTAGTAATGTACTTTCTTCTTTAATCGAACTTCTTTTATTCGAATAGAATAAACAGCAGAAGGTGCTCAACACATAATCATTTTCAAAATGTACTTAAAAAACACCAATAGAAAAATCCTTTTTTTCCTTCCAAAAGCATAATATCTAGATGGTACTGAGTTAACATGAAAAGTACAGATCATAAGCCTTCGATAAACACACAGCTATACAAACATTACCTTCTTTTTCACCATTTGTTAATGTGCATTGCATATCCCAGCAAGTAGTTGGATAAATAAACAATGCGAAAGCAAATTTTCATAATTGTGAGACTGCAACGAAAATTCATACCCTTGCATTTGCTATATTCACGATGTGAACTGAACCATCACTTGAACCAGTAAGGGCAAGAGTTGAATCAGAGCTTATTGCCATGCATGTCAATCCTTGTGTATGATACGGATGACCTGGGAGGTTAAACATCAT
The DNA here is from genome assembly GCA_036897405.1 of Pelargonium myrrhifolium. NCBI lineage: Eukaryota > Viridiplantae > Streptophyta > Magnoliopsida > Geraniales > Geraniaceae > Pelargonium > Pelargonium myrrhifolium. The sequence goes on along the minus strand of JAYMTK010002457.1, from coordinate 7,027 downwards.
GTCAAGATGTCAGACAGAGTTCTAAAAGATTGCAAAGACAAAACAGTTGACATTACTTTGAGAGACTTTTCCGAAGTTTTATTGATCATTGAATTCATCTGTAAATGGCAGACACACACTGGAAGCTCTTGTATACATTTTCATATAGAAAATCCTTTTTCATAGTTTTATCAATTCAATTATAATAATAATAATAATCAAGCCATAATTTTCCAAACAATGTTGGGGTCGGTTTCACGAATCCTTTAGCAGAAGGCATTGGGATAAATTTGGCTATAGCATAATGCTATTCAAAAACTTACATTTGCAACAAGCTATTGATACTAGTTCTAATGGCCCATATAATACCCCAGGGTAAAAAACTCCATATACAAAAATATGGTTTCTTTTGTAGTTCTGTTCATCATAAATATATAACCAACAGGTTTGCTCCTTTTTTGTCATGATATACAGCAGCTTTATGACAGTGTTTGAGACTAGAAGGATTCTCTCCATAACCAACAATGGCTACCCATGTAAGAAAAGATGCTCCTAGTTTGCAACAAGAGAGCTCCAACTTTAACAAAACTCATGTCAGGAAAGTTCTACAAACAAATATGCAAGTTGGCCATTGCCTTAAGGATTAAACATTCACCCATCAATTATATCTTAAAATGGCAAACATAAAAGCATCTAATGGCTTTAAAAATAGTGCCACTAACTTTCCTATATGCCAACATTTAGAAAATTTCAATTAAGCTAATAATCATAATTTCAAACATCATTCTTTTCAAGCTTGTAACTTCATTTGATGGGAAATACAAAACACATATTTTCAACATACACCTATAGCCCATACCTCTTACAACACGGCTATCCTGAGCATCTCTTGGATTCCAAATCCTCAAAGTTGCATCCTCGGAGCCAGTACAAATAATTTTACCTAGCACCACCAAGAAAATAGAAAAAAATAAGCAGTAAAATTAATATATTTAAAATACATATTAACATAAATAAAAATAGAGCACCATGTAAAATAGCAATTTAGTACCATTAGGGGTAAAATCACCACAGGTCACAGAACTACTGTGACCTGTGAACATATTAAGATATGTGCCTTTGTCAGCATTCCACATCCAAACACTGGAATCCTCTGCACCAGCTAAAACCAGGTGTCCATTTGGGTGCCATCTTACCCACTGAGCAATAACATAATTCATGCTTGATTAGGTACATGAATTAATGATGTAACAATAGTAACATGCAAAATACTGAATAATTTCACCTCAATTCCCTTTCCAGGACCTTCAAGTGTACATTTACGATTCCCAGATGATGTGTCCCAAATTTGAATAACTCCATCAAAGCCTCCAGATGCAAGCAACTGCCCATCGGCACTGAAGGCTAAATGAGATACAGAGTCCGTGTGACCTACACAGAAATTTCCGAAAAACTTAATTGCATAATTAGGAGAGATCCATAAGAGGCAAGCAATATCCTATAGCAGATGGGAGAAGTGCAGTAGTTAGATTTCAATAAGAAAAAAAAGAACATATAAAATTTGAAGCATTCAGTTACTAGCAACAGCAAAATCATTCATGCGCCCACATGCCTTGTAGCTCAGAAGCCCAATCTCCATGACCAATCCTCCAAAGAAAACCTTTGTCATCTCCCCCTCCAGTTGCCACTAGTGTTGCATCAGTTGGACTGCATGCAACTGTGTAGAGTTCACCTGAGAAAAAAAAGAAGTGCTTCAGCAAAAACTAGCAAAAAAATGTAACACGTAACATATTTCAATCCTCGTAGGACAAAGAATAAAAGAATTGGCAGCCAAACATTGATGGGCATAATATATTACAACGATGAGGACCTAGGAACCTCAGTTCTAGGCAACATCTGCGTAATAAGATGGATGTGAATATAATTTACAGAAACTAAATCAGTAATCAAATTTCATAAAATACAAGAGTGTTATAATCTAACAATTTCAAATGGTTTTGAAGGAAAAGGATAAAGTCCCTGCCTACCCACACGAAGTGAAATAAAGATAAAACAAAAAAGGAGACATCATAAATTTTATATATTGCGATAAGCTTTACAATTGAAAAACTAATTATAGTGTCAAGACAAAAATCTAGGCAAAGAATGTGCTTGCACTTATTTTGAGATGCGTAATTTCGATATAGGGTATCTCTATTTAAAAAATGCTTGAGGACTTAGCTCTGTTAAACAGAAGACCCTCCAAATAGAATAGAGCGGGACTTTATTGAATAAAATTTTATTAAGAAGCAAGTAATGGCTGGAAAAACCATCTTATATGTATATATTTGAGTAGAGACCCAACTTTAGATCAAGTCCAAAGGGTTTAAGGGTTCCAGTAAACTACGAAAAACCTGATCTATCATAACATAATTGAGTAGAATTTCCTTTTTGGTATGGCAAGTATTAGTTTATGAAGTTTTTGCTTATGCAGAAGCCCTATGTTGACAGGAACGACTCTAATGAAAGCGTTACTTTTAATGCCATACAAACAAAGTATAGGATTGTTGTTGTAAACCACTTTCTTTAAATGAGCGATTTGAGCCTTTTACATCTCAAAATCTAAAAATAAGTGCTCTACAACCCAGCTATGCTACATGAGAGCCCCCGATTCCGGCTATGTTCCTATCCTTTTCCACTTTAATTGATTTGAGGCTACATTCTTCCTAAAGCATTTACAAAAATATTATTCGCGGGTAAGCAAGGCCAGTATCTATCTTCTAGAGGAATCTATATTATCGGTCGTATTAAGTAAGTCCTGGAAACAGTTCCTAATTTTAGTGAGTTAGGTCAAGGAGCTGCTCTTTAACAGCCCCTATTTAGTTTTGGATTTTGAGCTTCTATGTTAACAGGTTTCCTTTTATTTTATAAGAGTATATAATTACTCATGTATTTGCTACTGAGTTTTAGAGGTACCATGTTCTAGAGTTTACTCATAAGCAGAAGGTTCCTAGGTTAGGGCATTCGTATTGCAGCAGCCTGTTATATCTACACTGGGGGACGTATGTGTCTCGTACAATCCCTTTTATTTGAGGGCACTTAGGCATTATTAGATTTGCTTTTTCGGGTCCCAATATCTAAGATTTATTGTGGATAACTCACACAAAAGACCTCCTACTAAAGGAAAATTGTTAGTCGTTTACACAAAGAATCAAATAATGAAAATAGTAGAACTTCCGTCCTAAATCTGGGCTTGTAAGTATTCTTGATACTTGCTGGAATATTAGGAGTAATGTATGGGTAGAGCTATATAAAGCGATCCCCTCGAAATCTCTTTAGAGCGAGTACTTTCTCCGGTAGCAAGTATAGTATTGGTCTATAAGGGGAGCACTGAAGCATAAATGAAGTTACAGAGAATCAGATATTATAAGTTTTATTAAATGGAGAGGCATACCAAGAGCGCTTAGTCTTTTTTATAGCAAAGTCATTCAATAAAGTGTTGAGAAGGGGAGGGCTTTTCTTTGATAGAGTAGTAGTCCGCTTTTGCTTTTATAATAAGAATTCTGCTCCATACTCAGGTTTTAAGTTTAAGTACAAAATGGAATAGTCTAGCCAGAGTTACAGAAACTTTGATAGGCGAGCTAGGGTGTTGGTTAATACCAAGGTTACAAATCAGGAGAGACGTGAGTCATAGAAATATTCTCAAATAAGTGTGTCTGGCCCGTACCAGGTAATTAAATGTTTTTATAAAGGTTTTGGTACATAATTAACGGGTAATTAAATATTCTCAAATAAGTGTATCCGACTCAGTACTGAATTAGTAAACAAGGGAAACTACCAGTCTAGAGTCTAGAAGTTTTAATAAATGGATACAATTTTGCATGCTTACTTGGTTGCCAAATAAACAACCCTAATATAGCGGCCTCTTTTTAATAATGCATAGCTGAGGCGATCTTATTATAAATTTTTACAAGGATTGTACCTACGAAAATAACTTATTTCTCTACTGGGGTCAGTATCCTATTTGACTTATACTACTTTTTGATCCAACAAATTCCAACGTGTAGATAAAGAAATTTAATTGATATTCTAAAATGATCCCAAGATATTGGAACATCCCAGAAACAGAAGGTTAACACAACTCGTGCATAAAACTTAAAAGTAAGGTATAGGGCTATTGGCACAAAGAATGTATATTCCTTTCTGAATTTATCTTTTTAAGACATATCACCCCTTATTAGATTACAATTCAAGTATCTTATAACATATGCCGGAATAGGAGCTCAATCTAATAAGGAAATCAGGTTTACATTGTAAGTAACTGTTTCATTTACACATAAGGAAGCCCTCTGACTCAGAAACTAATTAGGGGCCTTTGCACAGTGGGTTTTTACCCCAAAAATGAGGAGTTTTCTGTTATAAATCTTTACACCACAGACTCAGAAACTAATTAGCTTTTATTTACGTTGCTAGTCAAACGATTCTGATGTCACTATGTATCCCATTTAGTCTTAAGGTTTTCTGTATAGAGCTCGTCAATACCTTATAGTTGTGTTATTCCTCTGGACTTCTATAATATTATAACTATTACTCTAGGACATTTATTGCATCCAAGAGATAACCTCTATCTAATATTATTGTATATACCTCAATAGTTAGTGCCTCCCTTCTCCGAGTTAGCTAACTTATTTTTACAAATTCTTATCTCATAACTTCCAGGTGTTCTGCTCAATAAAGGGGTCTTTTTCTTAATTTTAATTTTAGATGAGAAGCAGTTCAGACTTAACCTTATAAAGTTAGCATTATAAACTTGTATTAGAGGGCCGGTACTATATAAATTAACCTGTCTTTAAGAAACTCGATACCTGCTCAGGTTCTTGTCTACACTCCTAATAGGATTACCCAAGTAGAGGACACTTCAATAATAAAACAGCAGTTTTAAAATAAATAAAAAATTGTTGTAGAGGCTGTTATAAGGGATCCTGAAGGCTTTTCTAGATTAATTATGAGTACTATAATTTCGGTAAACAAGTATAGGATATAAGAGGAGATTCAAAACCAATGCTAATTTCTATTTCTTTAAACTTGCATATGTAATAAGATGGATGTGAATGTAATTTACAAAAACCAAATCAGTAATCAAACTTCATGAAGTACAAGAGTGTTATAATCTAACAATTTCAAATGGTTCCAAAGGAAAAGGTTCTATGATTTTTGAAGGAGTGAAAATCATTTAGAATGAAGAATATAACATTTAGTAAAACAATAAATTAACTCCACTGTTTACCCAAGAACTCGGACAAAAACAGCATCAGAACAATGTCCTAATAATGATTTCAACTAACTAAACCAATATCTTCATGATCAAATTCAGCTGAAATTTAAAAACAGTAAAGGTTGAAGTCTCACCAGTGTGGCCAATGAATGTGTGCATCGAATCATCTTTTCCATCTGAAACCACCAGAGATAAACAATCCAATTAGCGCAACATACACATAATCTAATCAGAAGCAAAAAAGCAAAATCCTATTAGTGCTTCTCAAGTACTTTTACTAGCACAAACTAAAGACGTTATGACCGACACATTTAATGAATATCACTGACAATCCAAGTATAATTTATTTATCGAAAGGCAAGGATGGAGTAATAGCACAATCAAACCCGAAGATAAAGCTGGTTCGCTTCCATAATACACTAATGGATGTTCGAGCATAACTTTTTATTGAAATTTACAGAAGAAGAAGAGAGATACACGTGCCGTTCATGTCATCATCAGAAGCAACATCGCCGTCGTCGTCTGCATCGGGAAGATCTGTACACAGAAAAATGAGATAAAACAGAAACGGTGAGAGCAAGGAGGAGGAGGAAGTTACCTTCACCGTCGAAGGTGATTTCTTGGATGATATCAGAATCGTCAAGGAAAAACTCGCCGTCGACATCGTCGTCTTCGTTGTTGTGAGATGTTGTAGGGCTATGATTATTCATGGTGGTCTTCCAGCTGAAAATTTCAGGACAGAGGAAAGGGAGTTGAGCAAGGGTTTTAAGTGCTTGTTTGTTTGGCCTAGATGGGCTGGTAAGTAGCTCCACATAGGATACACATCAGATTTTCTGTAAGTCAAAATTTGGCCACGATAAGTGTTGTTTGTTTATTTCAGTGCAAAACCTACTTACCAGCCCAGAACAGTGAAAACACCAGTACTGGAGCCAAAATCTACTGGACCAAAAATGGTCCAGTAGCTTCCAGTATCTCCAAGACAACTTGGTCATTGACCAAATTGCCCTTCACAACAATGAAGAATGAGCCAACGGCTCTTTTTTTGTCAGATACATTGATCCAAAATCAGTAAAATTTAAACAGCCACAAAATGTCCAAATCAAAATCAATTTGGATAAAATCTAACATTCATGTTCTGATTACAACAACAAAAAATTGAACAAAACTCAAAACCCTAAAAAATGTACAAAATCAAACCCTAAAAATAAGAAAATCATATCTAACTAACCGGAGATCGGAGCCGCGCCGTCGTACTCGCCGGATCTGGACGAATCTGGACAGAGGCGGTTGTGTATGGAGGCGGAGCCCCGAGGCGGCGTCGGCGAGAGGAAGTAGAGGCGAGAGACGGCGGAGCCAGAGACGGAGACCGAGCTTCAACGGCCGGATCTGGAAGCTTCCGTCGTCGGAGCCGTACGGATCTTCGTCTTCGAATGGCTACGGGTCCTGTCGGCGGCGGAGTCGAGAGGAGGAGACGGAGGCGGTTGAGGCGGAGGCTCGCGACGGCGTTGGAGGTTGCCGTGTGGACGGAGATGGAGGCGGAGATCTCGCCGGCGGAAGAGAGGCCGAGGGAGTGGCTGAGAGAGAGTGTGTATAGTGAGTTTAGAGAGAGAGAGGGAGCGTTGCTGAGAGTGAGAAGAGAGAGAGTTAGGTTAGAAATATAGAAAAAGATATTGTATAGGGATAGTTTTAGGGTTGGTTAATATTAACTGTGGTTGGGTTAATTTGTAGTCGTAGTTAAGTTCTTAATAAATAATAATATATGTTAAGTTTATTTTTCAGAAAAATACAAACGGA
>JAYMTK010002456.1:0-13873 GCA_036897405.1 Pelargonium myrrhifolium | reverse complement strand
CTCTGAGCAAGCTTTAATTAGAGCCCCAAACCAGCTCCAAGCATTACTATGCCCCTGAAACGAGCTCAAGAGCCCTAACTCGGCCCAACAATCTCGTATATCCGGGCAACTAAAAAGAGCATGCCAAGTATCTTCAATTACCATCCCACAAGACCGACAATGCACATCCACATCGACATTCTTGGAAAGTAAACGAGCCCCAGAAGAAATACAATTTGTAAAAACTTTCCACTAGAAAATTCGTACCTTTGGTTGGATCGGGATTGTCCATAAAGCTTTCCACAACTCGGCTTCTTCCTCCTGAATCACGGGTTACACTACTCATTTAATTACATGAGTTATTGGTGTTTTATTTTAATAATTATATTAACTTAATTATTTACGTGGGACCCAATAGAAGTGACTCCCAACACTGAAGTTTTTTTTACTTTAGGTCCATTACTGACGTGGCAAATAAAAAGTTGATGATGTGACTTGTAAGGACCCAATCACGTGGATGCTTTTAGGGCATCCACAGTTGTTAACTTTCACATAAAAATAAAAAATTAACATTTTGATTGGACAAGAAAAAATAGTGTCCAAAGTATACCATCATTCAAAAAGTTTATAGTTATCTATCTATTTAATATTTATAACTATTAAGCTTTTTGAATCAAATTTCATTGGGTTAATACACAAACACAACTATTCATAATATTAATCTTTTATTTTATCCCATTGTGGACGCCCTTGACTCCATTACTCGACTACTTTTTTTTTATGGGAATCTACTACTTTCTATTTTTTTGTCAGCGATACCAACACCCTTAATGGTTCTAATGGAATTTGAACCCGAGACCTCTCATTGAATCAAACTAAATTAATTCAATCGGTTTATATTAAATTATGAGTTTGGTTTAAGTTACTAAAATTAGTTAGTTAATGATCTATAGCAGGTGAATAAAATCCCTAAACCCGGCAGTTGCTAGTGTTCCTTCCCCTGGAACTTTCATTTCTCTTTGCTTTATCTTTGTGTATTTGACCCAAAAAAAAGAAGATAAGATTGGAAGAAAAAACCAAAAACTTGCGAGAAAATATTAGGAGCGCGATGATGGAGCAGAGGTTGTTGGTGAAGTTGGTGTTGTTGTTGATGTTCTCGAGCTTCTCTCATGGTTTTGTCACAAATCGTCATTTCTTGGACCGCTTGTCTGGAACTGGAAAGTACTTGACAAATAAGGAACTCTGGCTCGACCAACCTCTCGATCACTTTTCCCCTAATGTTAGCTTCTTTCTGGGCTGATCTGATGTTAATTTGCAATTCTTATTTGATTCTGTTTTCTCACGATAGTCGCCTATTTGCATCGTGTCTAATAATTGAACGGATTGTTATTGAAATTAGCGTGGATTTGGAACATAAAGATTCAATTTTTAGTATACTTTAAACTTTTGTATTGGAGAAGAAGCAAGAACTGTGTTTTACAATTTTATGGATTTATTATTATGATAACTTGGATTGCATGTATATGATGAATGTTAAGCTCACAGATCAATCTTGGATTGCATTTGTGTCTGCAGGACCACCGTCGATTTAAGCACCGATATTATGAATTTCTTGACTACTTTCAACTTCCCGATGGACCAATTTTTCTGAAACTATGTGGTGAATCGGCATGCAATGGGATACCAAATGACTATATCAGTGTAAGTTCTACTCTTTTACTTGAATTTGATATACTGCCGTATGTATATCAAGATCAACGGGTAATTGTTTGGTTTTAGTCTAAGATCTAACATAATTCTATATAAAATGATTTGTGTTCAAGTATTACATTTAGGTTGTAGGTATGCTTCATTCTTGATGCTTAATCAATGTTGATTGATAAGTCTATTTCTTGATGTGAAATGGTAAGAAACAATTCCAGTAGCCAACCATAAGTAATAATCTGGAGCTCAATTTAGTAATTGTTAATTTCTGCGGTAAGTTATGATTTTATCTTGCTAAAAGGGTTCAGCAGGACGTGCTTAGACCACCATATTCATTGCGTCGTTTGGCTCAAGGCCTCCCCCATGCGTACACCCCTCATGTAGTTTATGCAATTTTGATCTGCTTCCAGCACGACCTTATTAGGATGTTTAATGTATCAAAAACAATATTTTTGGTTAGTAATGGGAAGAAACTTCTTTGTGATGTAATACAGGTTTTGGCAAAAAAGTTTGGAGCAGCTGTAGTTTCTCTTGAGCATCGCTACTATGGGAAAAGTTCCCCCTTCAATTCACTGACTACACAAAATTTGAGATATCTGTCATCAAAGCAAGCACTCTTTGATTTGGCTTTTTTCCGCCAGCATTACCAGGCAAGTTATATTTCGTATAAAAACATACAAGAGTACAAGACTTTACACATGATAGGTTCAGTAACCTATAGATGGAAAACCATAAACATCAGAGAATTCTTAGAATCATTTCCCGTGTTTTATAAATTAACTAGTCTATTCCAAAATTTTATATGTTAGGTTTGTGATTGAACTTTAGTAGTATCTTCAGGAGAATGTCAGTAATAAATAACTATTTCCCTTGTTTTATTAATTAATTATTCCTTTCTGAGATTTTATATGTTCAATTTGTGGTTGAATAGAAGTTTAGTAGTTATATTGGTGAGAATGTCTGATGAATTTTTTCCTTAGGGAGCATATCTATAATGTTTTCATTCTCTATTGTTATATGATTTTTTATTTGCTTTAATAAATTCAACTTGTAGGAATCTTTAAATCGAACAAATGCCGATAATCCTTGGTTTGTCTTTGGTATATCGTACTCTGGAGCTGCAAGCGCATGGTTCCGTCTTAAATTCCCTCATTTAGTTTGTGGAAGTCTCGCAAGTTCTGCAGTTGTTGAAGCTGTTTACAACTTTACTGAATTCGACAAGCAGGTAATGAAAATGTCATGTAGACATCATCTAACTATTGTTCATATGTGCACCAGTTAAGTCATGTAAAGTTTTCCAAATACCTTATCCTCTCTGTCTATCTTCTTCTGTTTTATATTTTGCCTTTGGTTTTCCTTTCCTGTCCAGCCCAAGCTGAGTTTGGTTTGTGAACAATGTCTCCTGGTTTCTGTTTTGTTGCCTAGGAACGTGTATAATATTCACTACTTGTTGGTAAAAATAACCGTCCATGTTTTTACTTTGTTTGGCAGAAAACGTGGAAAAGAACCCTTGTGTTTTCTAAATTTGGTCCACATTCAGACTTTCCAGAAATGTTTTAACCACATATGTTCTAATTTCTAGGATTGGAAAAATAAGCAAACGATATCTTACATATATTGTCATAATAATATGTCATCTATTTGCAGATTGGTGAGTCAGCTGGTGCAGAATGTAAGGCTGCATTGCAAGAAATTACTAAGCTAGTTGACCAAAGGCTTGCATCAGATGGCAAAGCAGTGAAGAAGTTATTTGGTGCGGCTAAGGTTTGATTCTTTGACCATATTTCTCTAAAGATTGATCATGATCAACTCCAAGAAATGAGTTGAACCTCACTCTATCGATATATTTTCCCTTTACTCCTTTTCTTGCGGTCTTGCCTTCCTGATCTTCAATAGTTTATTCATTGCAGCTTGAGATTGATGGAGATTTCCTGTATTTCCTGGCAGATGCTGCAGTTACAGCGGTAGGCTTGTTTTGTTATCTTTTATTTTTCTTAATCAACTCTATTACCTGTCATCAAAAATTTCGTTTATACCATTTTTTTCAATTATTTCTATTTTTGCAGTTTCAATATGGCAATCCGGATGATTTATGCTCCCCTCTTGTGAAGGCAAACAAGAATGGAGAGGATTTGGTGGTATGGTCCTTATATTCTCATCATTGTCATATTAACATTTTACTGATGTGATGTGATGTGATCACAGCTTGAATTGGTTTGGTTTGAACCAACCAATCAAGCTATTTCCCAGACAATGTCAGGGTCAGTTTTATGAATGCCTTAGCAAAACTCTTTGGGAACTTCCAGTCATATTCTCCTCCTCCACTCTATCATATCTATTGTTATTATCTCCTTAGTTAAACCATGTGCTAGTATATCTTTCCTCACTACTTTCCAGTTTCTATGTTAACTTAGTTCTACCTCCCTACCCCTTTTAGTTTCTCCTAACTGAATTCTCTTGCCTTTTTCACAGGATCACTAGTCTCTCTATACTCCACATGTCCAAATCATCTTAAACGATTTTCCCTTTTTATCTTTAATTGAGGCTACCCCAACTTTTCCTAGAATAATCACATTCTTAATACTATCCTACCTAGTATTACCTCATATCCACCTCAGCATTCTCATCTCTGGCCCCATTTTATTGAAAATGTTAGTCCTTGCAAACTGCCAAACTGAAAACGGTGAAAAAAGAAAAAAAGAAAAAAAGAACTGAATCAGGGTTGCTTTACTGTTCTATTCAGAGGAATTATGAGTCTTAGTAGTTAGCAGTGCTAATAATACTTGCGGGGATTATATAATGGTTTTGACATGAAGAAATCTGCATACTTGTTTCTTTTTCATTTTTTTTATAATCTAATGCTTCAGTATTGTCATTAAGATGCCATCATCTTTTTCCACTTCTTACATAGTCTAATGCTTCTAAATGCACACAATAAATCTTTACTCAGGATGCATATGCCAAATATGTCAAAGAGTATTATGGTGATAGTGTAGCAACATATGACCAAAAACAGTTGAAGAGAACTGCTCTTAGTGAAAACAGTGGTGCTAGGCTGTGGTGGTTCCAAGTTTGTACCGAGGTTGCATATTTTCAGGTCGCACCATCAAATGACAGCATACGCTCTTCAAAAGTTGACACAAGGCATGTTTCTACTTACCTGATGTTTATATCCAATACGAGTATTTGTTTCTAGCCCTACTTAAACTAGAATATCAAAACTACTGATATATGATTTTGCTCGCTCTTTCATTAACATCCAGCTGTACAAATGATTTCTTGCAGTTACCATTTGGATCTTTGCAAGAATGTCTTTGGAGAGGGTATCTATCCTGATGTTGATGGGACAAATTTGTATTACGGAGGCAAAAGAATAGCTGGTACTGACACTGACCTTTTTAAGTCAACATATGTGTATATGACAATGTGTCTCGCTTTACCTGTTTGTCCACTGATAACTACTCTGATAATCTGGAAATTTTGTAGAGGATTAAGACTCCTGACAGTTTAATACCATATGGTCATGAATTAGCTACTACTGATTATGAGCTCTTTTAAGCACTTAATGGCTGAAACTTTTTTGTGCTTTCTGCATAACTATTGCTTGTTTTACATAGTCAACCATTTCATGTGTTCTTATGACAAAGTTAATTTGCAGGTTCAAAAATAATTTTTACGAATGGATCACAGGACCCCTGGCGTCATGCATCCAAACAACTTTCATCAGAAGATAGTGAGTTTTCAGTTTCCATTTACTTGATGTGAATTTTTGGATAATTAACTACAGCATGTATGACTTGATATATGATGTAATAGTTGTGCAGTTAAGGACATTTAAATGTTATCATCTTTCTATCATATATTTAATATTTACCTGACAGCAATGTTTTCTACTTCCAGTGCCTTCCTTCATCATCTCTTGTCATAATTGTGGCCATGGAACTGATATGCGAGGGTGTCCCCAGTCTCCTTTAAGCCTTGAAGGTACGTAGAAAATTGAAGTTTTGACATTTTTTGTATATACCCTGTTCAGCCAGTGATGTTGAATACATATGGACAAGTTAGTTAGTGCTGTGCATTGCCTCTTGTATCCCTAAGGCATATGTACAAACTCAAGGGATACTATATATTGGTAATTCATCCATAATTAACTTCCTAAAAAGGAAAGGGTACACTTATTTTGGGACAAAATTGCAAGGAGAACAGGACATTTATTTTGGGACTGAGGGAGTATGTACTTTTTATTTGGTTCTTCTCTGATGAAGCTTTCTGGTACCTGTTAAAATGTTAAATTAAGGAGCAATCTGCTTCTGTACTCAACTTGCACATTAGATGTCTCATTTTAAGGGTTCTTTACTACAGTTATACAGATCTAGACAAGTTCAATCACAATTTTTATAATAAAGGGTTTCTGCTCCGCAAAGCGTCCTGACTTTCGCCTGCAATGTGATTCTTTTAAATGTGTCGTGCAGTATCTTATAAGCTGGATTTTCTTTTCAGGTAATGCCCAGAATTGTAGCTCCCCCGATGCTGTTCACAAAGTAAGGCTACAGATGATAGATCACATAGACTTGTGGCTGTCTCAGTGCCGAGGTGCAGGAAGGAGTTCAATGTGAAAGTTCATGTCGGATGTACAAAAATATATCAGATGGCTTAACCGACAAAAACATTACCTTATCAACAAATGTTTCATTGCTCAATCAACTATGAACGATATTTGCCTGTATATATAGCCATCCTTTGCACGGTGTACATGCAAATAGACTGCAAAGAATAATCCCACGGTGACACATTTATCCTTACCCTTTCATTTGTCTGTCGTATTGTTGTATGCTTATAAACAAAACCACATTACGGTGGTTGTTGCGTGTTTCTTGTGCCCTAATCTTCATATTTGTGAGCAAATTAACAGGATAGTAATAGGGGTATGGTAGTAAGAAAGTTATAGAGAACTATATACTTGAGACTATGGAAGTTATGAGGAACTGAACTGTCCTGAATCTGTAGAAAAAGACGTCTTTTCTGATAGTAATTTTGGATATCAGTTTTAACTTTGAATCCTACTTAAGCATGTAACAGCTATGGTTTGAACAATTGAAGAACCTATAATTAATTCATTAATAAATAGGCTACAAGCATTGAACAGAGGTTTTACATGATATTGATATGTCCTCACATCTTAACTGGCAAGAAAATACAGGAAGTAGCTAAAAGTGCATTACACATTTGGTGAACAAAACAGAACAAAAACTAGAATAACAATCTAGCTTCCTTCACCATCATCATCATCTTGAAATGGCTTAGTAAACATAGCCCTTGACAAACATTCCTTTCTTGGCTTCCTCAGTCTCTCCGTCGCCTTTGTACTTCCCGAGCTGAGCCAGAGAGTTGGCCGACGCCCTGAGGAGCAAAGCATCCTGAGCAGCCTTCACATTCTCAGGTCTGCCTCCCCATGTCTTCAGGCAAGTGTTCTGGAGTGCCCTCGCGTAGGAGAAGGACACGTGCCACGGGTTCGGAGATTGGTTCATGGCATTCAAGTTTAGGGTAGCCTCCACTTCTGACTGCCCACCGGACAAAAACTGCAAACAAGAAATTCACTCACATCATGTCCTGCGTCAATCTTTATGTTAAGAAAAAGATGTAACAGAACCAACCCAACTAAACCACTTGGTCTGATGGACGTTGGTTTATAGTTGCAGTTTTCGTTTATACTTTAAGAGTTTTCGGAGGCTTACCATGATTCCAGGCACTGCGGGAGGGATCCTCCGGTGGAGGAGCTTGAGGGTGTAGTCAGCAACCTGTTGAGGAGTGGCTCTTTCCTTGCACTCAGCACCAGGAGTGACCATGCTAGGCTTGAGGAGAATACCTTCAAAAAGGACATTGTTCTGTGCAAGATAGAAGAACACCTCAGCCCACACCTTCTGTGCCACCTCAAAGTTCCTGTCTATGCCATGCTCACCATCAAGCAAGATCTCTGGCTCCACAATTGGGACCAAACCACTTTCCTGAAATCACCAAATTCAAAATTCAATCACTTAAAGTACAATGTTACATAAATATTTACTTGTGCTCAGTTGATCATATTCAAGTACCTGAGAGATGGCAGCGTAGCGAGCAAGACCCCAGGCTGCTTCCTTCACAGCCAGAGCAGATGGGCCGTTGGGAATGCTCACAACAGTCCGCCTATACATGACACAAACAAACATTCACAAAATAACAATCCGTTATGTATACTACTTTCTCCATACTAAAATGTGTGTAATCTTTTATATTTTTTTTTCCGGTAAGTTAGTGATGCATAATTGTTAATGGTATTCTTATAACAATATATATAGTTAGTATCATTTCAACACATGATCACGAAAACACAAGAGTAAGTATAACACAATTAGTGACCGAGTCACACTTGAGGCTTAACATATGGGTACAATTTTTGGTTAACTAAATATGAGAGATTGTTGATCCAATAAGTATAAGAATTTGGGAAAAATTAAATTAAACTAATTTGTAGCATCAATGGGTTGGCAGTGAGATGATTTTAAGAGCAACAAAAAGTGAAAAGAAGCTTTATTGATGTGAACTAGATTTGAAATAATGATAGTTTTTGGATGTGATGGGTCATGTCTATTACGGTCCACTCTTAGCTCCACCGATGACCGCAATAACTATTTTTTCTTTTAAAAGATTTAAAAATGACAATAAAGGCACTCATTTTGAGCGGATATAGTTGATAGAAAGCTTATCCCAGAAAGAAAATCATGCATACAGAAGCAAGCAAGCATAGAGTAAGAGTAGAAGAGTTTTGTACCATTTGGCGAAACGGGCACCTTGTTCATAGTAAGCAGCAGTTCGGGAAGCAAGGCCGTCAAGACCTTGGCACCATGACTCATCATTAGAACCAGCCAAAGGAACAAGACCCTGCAGTACTCGTATTATCAGTAGGGCAAGTAGTTGATTTCACCTGATGTCTCAGGTTCGTACACAAGCATGCACAACCAGAGATAAGCAAACAATAGAGTGATGTAGTGGTTAATTACCTTGTCAACCTTGATACCAGGGACTATGTTCTGCTCAATGAGCACATCAACCATCTTCTTGCCCTCAGGAGTGGACTGGTACAGAGTCTCCTCAAACAAGATAGCACCAGATATATACTGACCAAGACCAGGAGCTGACACAAGAAGTGTCCTGTAAGCCTGCCTGTTAGCCTCTGTGTTGTCTAGCCCAATTGAGGCCAAACGTTTTCCACAGGTTGCGTTGGACTCGTCCATGGCCAAGATTCCACGCCCGGGAGATGCAACAATTTTCTAAAACACCAAACACTTTCATATCAGCAATACATATATAGCTGAATTTGGTACAATATATTGATATAAAGTATGGTAAAACGTACCGCGGTCTTGACGAGCTCATCAGCATAAGAGCTAGCTCGGATGGAGAGAGCGTTGGGGGCGAGAGGGCGGCTCCGGCCATGAGTGGAGGAGGACGGTTGTCGGAGGAGAGGTTGACCCAAGAGGGAAGATTTAAGGAGAGAAGCTGAAGCCATTATCTTTCTTCTCTACTCACTGCTCAGTGCTCACCACTTATCTGATATCTCTGTTATGCTAAGCTACATTTTTGTGTACTTCATTGCATATATAGTCCTACTTCATCACTCAGAGATATGTCATTTGAGGCTGTGGTGCCTCAACCAATGGAGGCATGCCAGGTCAGATGATCACTTGGTTTTTTTGCTGACTTGGCGCGATGCAGACATTTTTGTGTCCACAGCTTGATAAATTGGTTAATTTTCAGACATTTTGGTTAGTTTCTGGTTTTTTTTGTTCACTCAAATCCTAGATTGTCCTCATTCTACAAACTGTTAAGCAACCAGTTGTGTAGCTAATAGCATGAATGGGGCCTAGTTTCATAACCAAATTGTTGAGAGAATACATAACATGGCAACAACTTCAGTGGACAGAAAGTTTAGATGCATAATCATCCTCAAGCCTAGGAGTTCAAGGACCATAAAAGTTTCAAATTTGAAGCCTATTGACCACCCAATTGCACAAAAAATCTCGAGGTTACGATGATTTAGAACACTAATTCATTACACTTCCCAGGCCCACGCGCTTGGAAGAATGCAGAAGCTGATCTTTACTTGTATCCATCACAGTTTACATCTTTCTGAAATCAACAAAAAACAGCTAGCCTTCTACAATTCATTTCCATCTACTATGTCCTGAAGCTACTAATCAAACTAAATTTGAGCAGCTAAAGGTGCTCATGCTCTATAAATTGACAGCTCTGCATATATAAGAAATTGTGAGGTAGAAGAACAAAACTATTCCATCTGGTGCCATCAACTCCAAAGGAATCGGCATCTTGAGAGGAGATAAAACTGGCACTACTTCAGGTATGTCGCTGACATCCAAAGGAACACATAGGTTATCAATGAAGTAGTCATTTCAAAACTCCGAAACGCTCCTTTAAATATAGGTAAAGGTGGGATCACAGCAACCATTAGGAAGGTTGCCAACAGCCACGACACAATAAAAGATCCAGCCCTGCACAACCATAAATGCAATCGCAACAATTCAGGACTGTAATAGCTAGGAAGATTCAAGCAAGTATTCAAACTTGCTAATTGATATGGAAATATTTAGCAATACTTGATCATGAATTCATGGTATAAGGGATCATGTAGAATAAGGAATTAGGTATGAAGAACAGGAAGTATATAAATTACCATAAGATGTTTGCAGTAATACACTCACCCGTAGAAAAAAGCTCGGAATTTGCTTTTTAGCCGATCATGTATGAAATACATGGTCGTGAACAGGGATACCGCTACCTGAAAGGTTGGACCTTCATCCGTGGGAAATAGAATAGTGAGAACTCCGAGTACAAGAAACGCAATGGATGTTTTTATGATGAAGTTTGTGGATGGGGTCCAGAATCTGCTCATGACAGCCTGAACAAACTTTGATTGAGTCACTTCCCTGACCTTTTTCCTGATATCAATTTTTGGGTTCTTTCTTTCATAAAACTTCTGCATGATAATTTTGTCATGAGCTGACTCAATTGCGTCCACACTTGGTTTATGCCCAGCATATTTATGAATAAGAAAGTTTCTTGCAGATTGAATTTCATATTCAGAAGCTTCCCGGCTAACTCCAAGTCGTTTATATGGGTCCTTCACATTAATTCTTGGAAATATATCTGAACTTGCTGAGGCAGTTAAGAGGGAAGAGTGAATGATAACTCAATTAAAATAAGATATGATTTCTCACATTAATTAGCTAAAGTTGGCTAGAAATAGAATAAAACAGAATCAACAAATTCAGGGTTCAAATTTGGCAAAGGTCAATCCCCGTAAACCAACAAATAAAAAATTTAAGTACAAAAGCAAATTGTATTTTAAAAATGTGTCATGACACCCAATTCAAAACTACTCAATAGTCAGCAAATGCAATCTACAATTTCACCAACAGGCAACGCCTCCACCATCAAACACAATTCTGTGAAAAATCATTACATACAAAAGTTGAATAAAATCAACAAATAAAGAACCTTAAAACAGCAAATCGCATAACTATACATAAAAAGGGCTACACATTAGTGTTGTACATTGAAAGAGAGGTTCCTGCAGTATCTTCTCCTTATATCAAAAGGATAAGGATATTATTACGGTAATGAAATCTTCCGAACAATCAAAACATGAACGCTAACAATTGGTTATGTATAAAAAATCACATGGCAGCAGTTATCGAAAATAATAATATATAAGGCGAATATTACCATTTGAACCTTGTTCCTTGTTACCGTAGGAAGCCCCCATAGTACACCTGATCAAATGAGCTTGTTGCGGGTTGGATCTTTGTCTACAACAGGTCCAATAAGTTTTGTATGATGATTGCATTAGAGAAACCAAATCATAATATGCACAACCACCATGAAAACATTGACAGTTAATGGTTTAATAACTTAACAATACCTTTCCAGATGAGGTAACTGTCTTATTGGTCCAGGTTTAAACCCACTAGAAAATGAAGCTTGTCTACCCAGCAACCTTGGGTGTGCAGGAATCTGAAGACAAAATCTTGAGGGAATACCAGTCAAGCCAGATACCGTCATTTTAGAAATGCCTTGGCAGTTGCTATCACACTTATAACTGCTGCAACAGGTAACCAATCAGCCATAGAAGATTAAAAGACACACAGCTTGTTGAATATCAAACATTTAATCATTTGTAAAGCAAACAATTAGAATAGAAGTTCCTTAGCATTTGTTTTCCTTCTCTTTCTATTATTGACAGGGTAGCTGATTCTACAGGTTTAAATCCTTACTAAGGATTCCACTTCAATCCTCTAGTCATAACCAAAGTGAAAATAGCATATAAAAGTATAAATGTAAATCTTCATTAGAGCTTCAACCGACATCAAAGTTTGGCGCTGGAGATAATTTTACTGTTATTCAAGGAAAAGATACACCATCTAAAAGTCAAACACATTCCTATGATCACTGCTTGGTGATGGATTCAGTTGACGTGATTCAGTGATGGTCACAGTACATTGATTATGCAAAATATCTCGCAAGGATGCATCTATGCACAAACAATCAGACTCAACATAAGATAACTACAATCCAAAAAGCTCACTGCATTCCAATAAAAGAAAAATTTACAACACAACACACCTTTCATGCTTCAATAGTTCAATTACACTATACAAATGCAGTTGAGATTTGAGTCATTGACAATTACAGCTTAAAGGAGAAGAAATTATGGAGAAGGTAAGAGGGTTAAACCGTTAAAGTTAATCCATCCATAGGTGTAAAGTTATTGATTCCTCCTATATGTGTCATAAAGTTAGTTTTTATTCTTTTCTTTGTGTAAACCACAGGTTTAGTCCTGCTCGGGGCTTAGTCAAGATGAAGGCTCTTCACCCCTCCCCATAGTTGTGTTAAGTGGGGATCAAACCCGAGAGCTCTTCCCACAATCTCAGTTTGCGTTGCCAACTTAGCCGCAACTCATTGGTTAAAGTTAGTTGTTTGCTATCCAAATGATAACGTTTGATTTTCAAAAAGCTGTCTTTTAATCTGCTAGTCTATTAGGTTTTCTCAATGATACCATTCATCTTCGTATCGAGAAAATATTTATCTTAAAAGGAGCCATCCAAGAAATTGGTTATATTGATATAAAATCCGGCCAGAAACATTCTTCAGAGTCTAATTATTATTATTTCTATCTCATAATCTTTATCCCGAGGGATAAATACTATAGCTAGATAAAGCTGAATCTACCTACAAAATACAAATGGGTCATTCTAATTTCAAGGGGCAACCAAATTGGGTGTACACTAAAGTCATTTACGTCAACCAACTAGCTGAAAACCAAATAACAGGAATGGATTTCCTATAATTGAGCTTCAATCATATCTTTACGAGTAATAAAATCAACAAACAGCAAATTCAAACAACCCTAGTTTCATTTGCGCGAATTTTCGACAGCATGTGAATGAAAGACACCAACAAAAATGCCAAATGCGCAAACAAAAAATGAAAAATCAACTCTGTGCCATTTCGGATCAAATGAATCAAAAACTCTCATTCTGTAGCACAAAGCAAACATACATAAATCATTTGAAAGAACAATTTAGAAGAATGTAATTAGAATGAGACAGAGATACATACAGTTGGTTGCAATTGCAGACCGAAAGGAAACAGATATAATGGAAACTGGAATTGGAAATGAAGCCATACCAGATGGAGAATAATCACTGGAAGTTGAGTTGCTGATTTGGGTCTGTGTGCGACTGTGCTATGAAGCGTTAGCGATGATGAATAGAAGGTGAAGGAACGAGAAGGAAGAAGAAACTGGACCCGAGGGCTCAAATAGCAAGCGCTAAGGTAAGGTTTGCTCTCATCCGACGTCGTTTTGTGAAAATTTTGAAAACAAAGCATAAAAACTATTCCGTTGCCGGGACTTGAACCCGGGTCTCTCGGGTGAGAGCCGAGTATCCTAACCAACTAGACTACAACGGATCTGATAGCAGACCCATGTTGTAGCATAATATGCTCAAGTCTCCATCACTTACTTAGGTAGCACTCGGATTAGGTGGGAATGGGAATGAGATTCCCATTGATGGTGTTTGGATTAGAAAAACTTATTCCCATGAATGATTCCCATTTCCATTCTCATTCCCTTACC